>VDFB02001115.1:0-64037 GCA_007258455.2 Sequoia sempervirens
CATTACGAGTGGGAGTGCTATAGACGCTTAAGCATTTCTTGTCAATTTGATATGTTTCTTAGCGGTCTAGAAGGTAGCGGAAAATCTTTTTTATTGAAATTTCTATTATATGAGGGGAAAGAGTTTCGGAGTTCTACTAGGGTTTAATATTAGGTTTCCCTATATTTGCTATTCGTTATTTTTGAGTGGAAATAGTATAGTTATAGAATAGAATAGAATAGAATAAGAAGACTTTTAACGTCCACGAGACCAAAAGAAGGCCTATGGGACAGTGACCCCTGCTATTTTAGCATTGTGAAGCACTGTTCTCCTGCCATTAAGTTTGATAATGAGCTCTCTCATTCTGCCGAGCCAATCCATGCTAAATAAATCTTGAAAATTTGCAGCTATTAACCCACTTGTGTAGCTTCCTCTGATGTCACTATAAGCATTACAATCTAGGATAAAATATTTTTCAGTTTCCACTTGCCCATCAACACAAAAGATACAAACCCTCTCTTCCCAAACTTCGTTTGGCCTTTTCCATCTCCCTGTTTCACACCAAAGACAATGTGAGTTAGTCCTCAATTGTGCAATGAGAATCTTTGATTTCCACGGAATATTTGCCTCTACATTTGCTATTCGTTATTTTTGAGTGGAAATAGTATAGTTTTGTTTTCTGGTTTAGATAAGAAAAAAAAATCACAAGATCAAGCAGTTTAAGAGATTAAGAGTCGCAACTTTAACAAATTTTCAAGTTCCTTTCAATGTTGACTCTTGTATGTATTTGCTATTCATTATTTTTTATATTTGTTTTTAGTAAATTATAATATAGTTTTGTTTGTTCTCACCTTCATGTGAATGTTACTTTTTAAATGGCTTCAAAATTTTAATGTTTTAGAGGTTAATGTTGATGCTATTAATTTAAAAGTGTAGTTTAATAGTTCCTTTTTTAAATTGTCTTTTAGAAGTTTGTTTTGAAAGTCTTCCAAGAGGTATGTCTTATGAAACCTCTAGTAATATAGTTTTTTCTATTCTAGAATTTGATAGCATTTGTAAATAGGTAGAAATTTTTATTTTAATTGCTTATTTTGTTAGGAAGATTCCTTCAAAAAGTATGTAGTGTACAAGCTAATAAGTCTTAGGTGTCTTATAGGGTCCACCTTGATGTTGTCCAAAACTTCACTAAGAGATTTTTTTCCCTTTTAGATTTGTTGAACTCAGTGACATTAAAGTCATTCTCAAGCATGCCACATGGTACAAGTGCAGCTCTATGCTAATTTTTTCACCCTAGACCTAGGATTTTATCATCTTTATGAAGAGAGTCGTCTAGGTCCCTATTTAGGTCAAGTTCCCTGGCTTATCTTTTTCTTGTTAGCATTTTTTGGATCTTGTTGCAACCTCTTTAGGCCATGTTATTTCACATTGAATTTAGCAAGAAAAATCCACTCACCCACAAAAACATTTATGTGTTGTGGTTAATCTTCCCTAAGATTTGAAGGAGTCAATTGATATTCAAATCAACCAAATGTGTCACACTCAAAGGATCAACTATCTCAAATTGCAAACACCTAATATGGGTATTAATATTTTTTATACTTAATCAAAGATTGTCCACTTATTATTGTGATGTGTTAAATCTACCTCACTCCAAAGTGATGGCATGGACTCAAAATGACACATTTCACTACACCCTTACTTAATGGCTAAAATCCAACTATTGTCATTCTCATGGAAAAGCCAATCAAGTGATGGAAAGTTGAATTAGCTACCCTCTTATTGAATTTAGGGAGTTTGGCAAGTGACATCATTATTGTTGATATTAATCATACTGCTACGCTCATTCACTTCACATGGAAGGAGGGTTGAATTATGTATTATTGTGTTGATTTGCATTGTTGGATGTTAAATCGTTGGTATATTACACATTGTCTAGCAACTCGTTGCAGTGTTATTGTTGCAAGTTTGGCATCATGTCCAAAAAGTATTCTCTCCTATGTGAGACTCTTCCCTTATCCATCATTGTTTTTTCTCTTCCCAAATGTACCTAAAAAGGGACATGTTTTCTTGTATCTTGTCTAAAACCAACTCAACCCAAATATCTTTAATCCTTGGACATATTTGGCATGAGAAGTCAAGTGATAGATAGGAAATTTGAACAAGGGCTATTATTGGCAAGTTTTTTTTCTTTGTTGAAAGTTTGATTTATTTGAATTGAATGTTTGTTGGATGTATCATGATGGTATAAAGGGATTTTTTGTTTATTTTTTCCTTTTTCAAATACTTTGAATGATTCTAATTAAATGTGTTATTCTATATTGATCCAAAAGATATGTATCTACTTCTTCATCTCTTTGTGTTTTCTTACTTTGAAATGTGAGGGCGATCCCACAAAAGTGGTTTACACTTTTTGGGACATCCTGATTTTTGTTGAAATTACATATTTTTAGAAAATATAATGATTTAAGCCTTGAAAAGTTCCATTTGAAGGATTTCAATTGAAGAGGGTTTGATCAAACCACCTTAGATCAAACCGCCTTGGATAGAACCCTGCTAGTTTTAAACCATACCTATAACAAAGTCGCTTTTACACCTATCAAAATGGTAATAAAAAACCACTTTTGATTTACCTTTTGGGGGATCAAATGAATTCATTTAAAATTTATTTTTTGTATGTAGTCCTTATTATAAGCTTCCCAAAAAGTATAATTTTAAATATATTTAATTTGATTATTATATTTATTTTTTATTTCTTGTGAATGTGGGTTTTTTATCAAAAATCAAGCTCTATGTTCTGCACATGTGGAAAAATAGTAGATTATCAAAAAAACATTAAAAATATGTCCATGCTAGGTATTGATGTCCTTGATCCAGCAAAAAAAAATTGAATTTTGATACATACAAAAAAAGTTGTGGTATACGGTCCACCTATGTCTAAATTGTAATTGGTTTGACTTCAAAACCTAATTAAGAAAAAAATATTCAATAAAACACTATGAAACCAAATGAATGTGCTAGATATCATAGTTAAAAATCTAAGTTTGAAAAAAAAAAAAATTATCCTTCATAGAAAAAAAGTTATTTTGTTTACGGTGAACATCACTCTTTAAAAAGGGTGTTTACTATTAAAAACTAGTTTTCGAAGGAGATAGAAAAAGAAATACAATCTAATTCCAAAATTTTAAAAAATATATATTTTTAGAATCTATATACAAAATGTCACAAATCACTAGTTTGCATCATCTTCAAATTCCTCATGGTTTAGCAACTACAGGTGCCTGAAAGTGAAGATTTAGTTAAAAAAAATTAGTTTAATGTCCAGTTTGGCCAAAAATTGTAAACCAGTATTGCGGGATCACCCATGAATTAATTAACTAAATGCAAATATCAACTTCTATATGGCTTTTCATTTGCAATGTATGCTACAATTTTGTTTTGTGATTTCAATAAGTATTTTCAAATGAATTTAGTCTATTTGCAAAGAAAGTAAAGAAAGATATATAAATCTAATATACCTAAGAAAGTAACAATAAATATATAAACTAAACTGAGAAACAATTATAGAGTGCAACATTTTTTAGGCAAGAGTATGTGATCTAATTACTAAGAAATGGAACTTTGCATAAAGAAATTACTTTTTCATAATAATGTACCTAGAAGAAACTTTTGAAGCTTCTTGTGCAACTATTGTAAATGTCTTTAATGTGCAACATCTTATCCTCTTCCAACCTTGGGGTACATCACTTGATGGAAAGAGAAGATTGGGCTTGGTGAGGAAGATAGCATTAGCTTCCTAAAGATGAGGATTTAGGGTTGGGCTTTGTAGTGAGGATTGCATCTTGTAAGGTGATGCAATGCTTGGGAATGGGATGTAAATATTTTAGCAAAGAATTGGAGAGGCAACCTAACAATATTTTTATCCTAATGGGAGAAAAGATTATTTAACAAAAGAAAGATCAAGTCAAGAAGGAAAAGAAAGCTTGGCTTTAATTTAGAAAGGAGAATGTATTATCCTCTACTAAAAAAGTCATTTTTGGGAAGGAAAATGGAGAAAAACAACCAAATCCAAAGGACTTAAGCTCATGCCAAAAGACAAAAGTGTTGCTCGTGTCACACTATGGGTCACCCCTCTTACTAGTGATGGTTGTTTATATGAACCTACAACTTAACATGGGTCTCTTGGGTAACCCTAAGGTCTCACTCACTCTTGTGACTTAAGGCCAATGTTAGGACTTTTGAATGGAAATATATTCTAGTAGGCTAGAAGAATATAAAACAAAGAGGAAGAACACTTGAAGAAAGGTACGAGAACATTCTAAGGGTTTTCATCAAGGTGAAAAAAGATGCAAGGAGAAATGAGCATGCCATGTGGGTTGTGAGCTAGACCACCAAATCATCAATGAATGTGTATATTGATCCATCCAAATTTCATTACTCTAGAGCCAAACTTGGGTCTAACCTTCATGATGATGCTCCTCCTAAAAAATAGGAGGTTTGGTCAATGATTAGGAATTGCAAGAGAAACCAAAATAATTGGCAAGAACCTCCTCTTTTCAATAGTAAGGTGTCTCTAAAAGCTACAACTATTACAGCTTTAAAACCACTAGATAAAGGGTAGGAGATTGACCAGTCTTCATCACATGGAGATTCTTCCAAAGAGGTGAGTAAGCCTATGTTTACTTGAACTTCACTCTTAGCTATTATGTTGTTTTCTCAAATAGAAGATCTAGCTCATTATCCTTCTCCTTCTCCTAGGGTTGTTTCAAGTTCATTAAGTCTAGTCAAAATCCTAGAGGATGGAGAATATGTTCATAATAAGTGGAGGGATTTCATGCGCTATTCATTTAACTAGGAATTTTAAACCCATAACTCAATGGATAATTCTTGCAAAACAACTATGCAACTCTAGACATGTTTGATAATGATGATATGCATTTGGAATGTATTTTCTCTCATGGAATGTTCTAATTTTAACAGACTTCACAAGAAATATATTATGTGAGATGTTTGAAAAAGATTTGTAAACCTAAATATTATTTGTTTGTAAGAGGTTAAAGTTTCTTTCCCCTTCCTATTATTTGTTGTATCATATGGCCAACTAGTCATTTCTTATGTAACAACCATGAGGTATGACATTATGAAGTGTATACTTTTATCTCTCCTAAGTGGCATTTGTACCTAGTGAATGAAGGATGTGATCCCACTAATAGAGTGTTATAGATTCTTTTTAATATTGATAATTATTATTTTGAGATAATGAATGTTTATGCACCCAATGATGTTGAGCAATATGATTATTGGAATTGAAATGTTGATTTAGTCCCTCCCCTACTTAGGTCATGTGTGGAGATTTTAATATAGTTGAGGATGCATTGAAATTTTTAATACTCTACCTATGCACTAGATAGTTGGAAAACAAAAGCTTGGTTTTACATGTGTAGTAAATTAGGCCTCTTTTATTCCTACACTACTTTTTGTCATAATCAAATTATTTGAAATATGTGGAGTAATGTCTACTCTAATTTTGAATAGGTTCTTAAAACCTATGGGATAAAGTCATGACATTAATCCAATCCTTTCTCTTTTGCTAATTATTTTTCCTTTTTAGTTGAACCTTTGTCAAATATTGTCCTTTCTAAGCATCTCCAAATAACATTTTGTATTGAATATCAATATGCTAAGCCAAAAGATAAAAAATGAAATTATTTCATCAATCTATCTTTTTCATAGTTGACATTCTAAAATTTGGAACCATGTCCTTGTTATCATTCTACATGGATTGAGTGGTGGAATGATGTGTTTAAGTGTACCTCCCAATTTATTTGCATTTATGAGCAAAAAATGGTGTCTTTCCACCATCAGTCTTATGAATCTACTACCATAAAGCTCTATCAAGTTGGAAGAGAAACTATTTGCTCCTTTGTAACATTGTGTTGCCAAATTTTGTCAACAAAAATAGATTGGGAATAATTAGTCTACCAAATGAGCCCAAATAAAAACCCATCTTCACAAGTTGGGGATAGAGTATCTAAGGATTTTTTATAATAGTTAAGGGATCACCACACTTCTCAAGTGATCAATCACATCAACGAAGGACCTCGACTCTTAAAGGAGCTTCTTGAAATTCAAACCTTTGTCTATCACTATGAACAAGTTTCCAAAGCTTAGGAGCCATCTACAAAGTGATCAAATGCTCTTCAACAATGCATTTAGGTGGTTCCATGTAGGGTTTCTCCCTCCCACATAGCTTCGTGTGAACAAAATTTAACTCAAGAAGACCTTCATGAAGTTGTTTTCTCCATGGCCAATGATAAAGCCTCAAGATGAGATAGACTTCCTTGTGACTTTTACAAAGCCTATTATGATATGGTTAGTAATGACCTCTATAAAGTTTGTCTAGAAGATTATAATTCAAAATCCTCAAAAACTATTATTAATAAAGGAAATATCAAGTTCATAACCAAGGTTGGAGATCTAGAGAATATTTTCAATTAGCAACTAATCATTGTGTTTGATGTCTCTTATAAGATCATTACCAAGGTTCTTGCTCTTGAGCTACACCATCTTCTCCCTTTGATTGTTCATCCAAATCAAACTAGGCTTATTGAATCCAAATATTTTCTTAGAAATATCATTGCACAAGGAATGGAGTGAGCTAGACATTCTCAATGAAAAGCCATCTTTGTCAAAATTAACTTTTTCAAAGTGTACAATTGCATAAAGTGGCCTTTCATACTTGCAATGCATTAGGTTTTCATTGTTGGTCTAAAATTCATGAGATGTATTGAAATGTTTGTTATCCTTCTAACTTCAAAACACACTTTTTGCAAACTCTTGAGATGACTATTCTTTTTTTACCACATACCATCTAATGTCACAGCATCACCTACATAACAATATTGAAGTCCTTAGTTTGGATAAAATGTTATCCCATTGCTAGATAGTCCTTGGAAGTCAAATCCCTTATTCTATCCAATTTTAACATTTTCCCATCATCATTTAGGAATTGGCCATAAGTCTTGCTACAAACATGATTCAACTATAATAAATCCATAATGGTTATCCTCCTTATCCTTCACCTATCTATTTCCATCGAGCAATAGTCCACTCCTCCATTTATAGTGTCTCATGCCTTGTTAAACACTTGGGGTAGGCGACTACATCATGCTTTGAAACAAATCTTGATATATATCTTTTGACTCAATGATCTAAATGCCTTCCATGATGAACAAAGATTTGTGCATTCTCCACCATACAATGAATAAAATTTCCTATCAACCTACCCTACATTCCACACAACATAGACAATCTCAATGCATGCCATCCAATTACAATAATCCTGATCCATGCCATCTTTCATGCAATCTAGCATAATATACAAATCATCTAACATTTTTTGTTCCAACCTTGCTACAAACCTTGATCTATTGGGTTCCATTATTCCCAATCTTTGTGTTTATCTTATCGTTAACAACACAATTCTCGTGTTGTTCTTATAGTCAACAATGCTATTGTTGTCATCAATCAATGAATCAATCAATTTTAGCTTGGCTAGAGACAAAATTTTAAGTGGCCCTTTGGTATCCCTCTATATTCATCTCGCTCCATCACTCATCATTTTCACTATCATCATATTAAGCATTCCATCATTATCAGTATCATCATCATTCTATCCCTTGTTTTCTAATCCAAATTTCACCATTATCATTGTCATAATCATCCTTACATCAATAAAACAATCAAACATCAACACATGCTTCAATACCCACAAACAACACACTAAAAACATCATGCTTTTAATGTCAAATCAAGAACTCAACATCAACCTCGATAACATACAATTGTCCCATCATTTTTTATCATGTAACTTTCCTATGTCATCCATCACTTGTCTTCACAAGATACATCCTTCCCCAAATCAAGCATAATTCTTCTGCCTTTATCCTATTAGCATCTTGGCAAGAGGTATTATTATTGTATGTTGACAATAGATAATATGTCTCTTTAATTTATTCTTTTGATCTTTTCATTAATATTTTAACCCATACTATGCCTACTTATAGTCACCATGATCACTATAGATCATGTTGTTCTTTGACTGGTATAGATTGGGACGTGGTTTATTGTTTTTGTGTGTCATGTTTGTTAGTTGTTACTCACAAGATCCGCCAAGGTCAAATACTTTGAGATGTGTTGGGAACTCCTCTTTATGTCTATTAGTTGTCTCATCATAGACCTACTAAGAGCATCAAATGCATTGTGAGTGTTGGGACATTCTCTTCTCTATTGTTTGCTTGTGAGTTAATCCATGCACTGGATACATCCATTGCTATATCAAAAATAAGGTTGTTCCCCACATGTTAGCATAACAATGAATTCAAAAACATTATTCACCTAAGCATCATGATAATAAATTGATCGATAATATCCATCACAATTTTTTAATCCATTTCACCTTTCTTGTCTCCATCTCTTCATTTTCTTCCATCATTTTCCATCGATTATTTGACTTTTTCCTCATCATTCTTCTTTTTGAGGGCTCACACATACAAATTTTGAATAGCCAACCTCTTGAGGGGCATAATCTTACCTCCCAATCTTTCAATATTCCTTCACTTGACTAAGGCATACCATCATCTTCTTTACTAATTTATTTCATCACTTTCTTCATCTCATCTCATCTATTTCTTCTTAGCTACTTTTCTTTTTTTGAAACAATGTTACTTCAAATTTAGTGTAAAAAAGGGGGCAAAATGTAGACACCTAAATTATATCAGTTTCTATCAACAATTGAATATATGAGTTCATCCTAGTAAATTCCCCCTACATCACCACATTGATTAATTTTATCCATGTCATCACATTCCATTTGTTAATTAATTAATTAATTTCTTCCTCATTAATCTACTTTAAATTATTTAATTTATTTTAATTAATTCTCAATGTTATCCTCTTAATTAATTAATTAATTAATTAATCAATTTCCTTCTTTGAACCCTAGCATTATCTTCTAATATTAATTAATAATTTAATCTATTTCCAAGTCCATGCACACATAATTAGTTAATTATTTTCATAATTGATTAATTGTTCTCTCGTGCACAAACAATTAATTAATTATGAAAATAATAAATTAAATATCTTTATCTCACATATTTCTCAAATAACTTAACACACATAATTAATTAATTATGAAAATAAACAATTAATTGTATTCACATGCTATTATTTTATCCTTCATGCAAATCACTTTATTGCCTCATGCAATTAATCAACTCGTCCATGTACTTAGTTAATTCATACAAATAGTTAACATCTTTTAACTAATTTATCAAATTTAGTTGAGTAATAATCATTATTTTAATTAAAAAACAAAAAAATTATCAACTCTTCCATGATTACCACTTCTCTATATTCAAATCACAATCCATGTAATCCAATATTTAATCTCAATCATCCATTTCTATCCCAAATAATCTATGAATCTAGTCTCTTATTCAACATTTCATAATACATTTTTAATGCAACAAACTTCTATCATTTTTATAATCCAAAGAATGCTAATGTTATATTGTAGGAATTGAGAACATCCACATACATACTTTGAAACAATATCATTTGTCTTGAATTTAACAAATGTTTTGAACATGTTTCCTCTCATCAATCAATCAAAAGTTTGTTGGGATAGAGTAGTTGTGTTTTAAATTCTATTTTTAATGCATTTATTTGTTTGATCTATTTCCATGCATTCAATAGTCAATCATGAGGGTCAATATTTCATTCTCTATAGTCACAATATGAATAAAATTGAATCCATATATACCAATCTAGATTACATGAATTCTAATTAGAATAAAAATAAGTAAACTAGACAATTTGAGTTATGAAATCTAATCTAATCTAAAACCAATACGCAAACAAAGTATTTAGCTCCATAAGTTAATTCAACATAGGTCTTTTATTTAAGTTCCTAAATATCCCACCAACTACTTAGTCATATTTACCCAAGTTCATTATAAAGTAATACTTTAAGTGTCATAAATAGAGACAACTCCATTAACCATAAACTAGGAACCTCAACTAATATATCAACTTGATTTTGAATCCCATAAGACACTCTTAACAATATGGCATAACATGTTTCTTAGCTCATTCATACTAAATCTAAAAGCATAAAGATTTACATTCCAAATGAAATCCTTTTCTTTCATGGTATGATATAATGAATAACATGAATAAAGGTTTACTACCAACACATTTAAAAGCCACATCAAGTTTGTAAAGCATAAATTATGCAATTGGCTAGAGATTATAAGGTATCACATGTGATTAGTTCACAAGGTCCTAATCATCACCTACAAATATTTTGACATTCATAATTAAAATGAAAATATTTTTAGTAGACAAAAGTCTCAACTGGCATTATACAATCCTCTAAAATAGTTTGTACAATAAAATTTCCAAGGACCACTAAACCATCCACTAATCTACAAGGGTTGACAACATCACAATCATTAACAGTGTACAAATCCATTTAATTACCATGTTGAACAATGAACAATAGGTTATTCATTAAATCTCATAAGGCTTCACATAATACCATCAATTTTGATATGGTTTAGCAGTAGTTCCAATGTCACAATCCTTTTAATATATTTTTCAAACCCATATATCTGCATGCATTACTAAATCAAAGATTAAAAAAAATCCTCGATATAAAACCTAATAGACCATGATATAATAAATATCATGGTAAATTGAGTAAATATAATCCCAATAACACAATACATAATATCATTCTACTTGAAATCATAGGACAACAATATATAGATGTAATCCCAATTGATCTTAAAATTGATCATTCATCATGACAAGGGTAAACAATCTTTATCATAAACACAAAGCAAGGTTTCAAAATAAACCATAATGAATTCAAAAGTGGACAAGCTTTGACAAATTTACCCACTTTAATCAATAACTTTCCACAATAGTTAGGACTATTTATGATCATGTAAATATCCTTTGTGTAGTTACAACTACCTAAGTAGATATTTAAGTATAAAATAGAAGCATGCATGGGCATGTAAATTTTAATGCAACTTAATCCTTCCATAAGGCTTTGACAATGTTCATTGAGAATTTCAATCATAAATCATTAGCTTTTACCACAATCTATTAAATGTCATATTTTGAACCTAGAGATCTATACATATTAGGAAATTGAGACTCCATACCACAAGGATAAAACCTAAACTTCATAATCAACATCTATGTATAATATAATAATTATTAACTTTTTTATTTAAAATTCTCTCATTCAATATTTTAATATTAAATTCTAAAAAGAACAACCATATCAATGATAGAAACTTGTAACCAATATTATAGAGCCAATCAATCTCCAAATAGGTCACAATTTGTGATCAACCAAGTTGCAAGAATGTGGAAGACAAAAATAGTCACTCCATGATACAATTAGTATCATTTGTGGAAAAGGAACTATAGATTTGAACCACCAACCTTTACTTTATGCATTAATAAGTAGAAAAAAATGTTAGGGAAGTAGTATAATAATGTTACAAGATTGAAAGAGCAAGATCACAATTAAAATTCCTCAAATATAAAGGTTAATAGAAAGCATAAAGAAAATTCGAAAGATGTAGCAGTCGCAACTTCCTTGGTAGACATGCATGCAAAATGTGAAAAACAAAGACATGGCACATGAATTATTTGACAAAATGCCTCAAAGAAATATGGTCTCATGGAATGTTGATTGTACGATATGCATCAAATGGTTTTGTTGAATAAGCTATAGAAGCTTTTGAGCAAATAAAATTGGTGTAACACTAAGAACTTTGGAATAAGATATGGACATTTATTTAGCATTATTAAAGGGTGGAGTTTTATCATATATTATAGTTAGAAATGCTTGAGTGGACATCATGCCAAATGTAGAGGCACACACAAGGCGCATGAACTATTAGACAAAATAACATTGAGATGTCTCGTAAAGGAAGATTGCAAAAATATACATAATGTTGCATTTCAAAAAAGTTTTTAAAGCTCTCAAACAAATGCAACTAAGAAGCGTAAAATCAAAATCCTCAACCCTTACTAGCAAACTCAAGGTATCATCAACCTTTGATGCATGTTTCAAATCATTTTGACAGATAATAAGCTTGGAAAAGTTTTGGTAGACATGCATGTGAATGTGGACGTTCAAAAAATAGAGATCTTGTGCACATAAAAACACCTTAGAATTTTTTGAAGCAAATGCAATTGGATAATATAGGCTCCTCAGCCCTTGCATTTATAGCATCAACAATAACTAATATCATTTCAATAATAACTTGATAATTCTATTGGGAAAATTATCACAAATACAACCTTAATAACAAGGAAAACAAGATAAATAACAATTTAAAACTACCAATTAGTTGTAGAATTCATTTTATAGTTCAAAATATCTCTATGAGAAGAAACAAATAGGTATTACAATAATATCATATATGGATACACTAGATAAAACTAGAGAACTGGTGCCTTCATTTGACAAATAACAACAAAATTTTAGAAAGAAATAAAATACAAAAAAACAAAGTTGATCTAGCCACATACGAATTCCCCTAACTAAAACTCACAAAAATCATCACAAGTGATCGACCTCAAGATTCTGCACCAATTGTGTCATGATGTTAATGATGCCTATGAGAAATAATGGGCAGAATTTACAAGATATGCACAACATGGATTTGTTGAAAAGCTTTAGAAACTTTTAAGCAAATGCAAATGGCAGATGTAAATCCAATTTCCACAACCTTACTAGCACCTCCTTGCCTGTGCCAAAAATGGCTATTGTTAAAAACAAGGAATAAACATCTATTCCCTGCCCCAAAGGACAAAGGAATTCCCTAATAATGTAGGTGCAACTGCCCTGTTATCCATGCATGGAAATGTTTCTCCTAATCACTTCCCCAACTCTATGACCAACGAAGCAACAAATCAGCTCCCAACAAGATGAAAAAATAGGATACTTCCCTCTCTCCCCCTACCTCCCTCTACCGTTTGGGTAAGTTTTTTATAAGTTCCATTAAGGCACATGTTTAGGGGAATTCAATCTATTGCACCTTAATCATCCTCACAACTCCCGCACAAAATTCATGACATCTTTACTACTATACCACCTACTAACAGTTTCAAGTGCCATGCATGCCAATTTAGACAATTCCAAGGTGCATTCCACGAGAGCATTATAGAATGTTTATTAATTTCCTAAAGAATTTCCTTTTCACGTTAATTCTATATTTTTATCATTCTATCTATTATTTCTATTTTAAATTTATGATCAAAATTAAAATTTAAAAAAATTAAATTTCAAATTTAACAATCTACTAGGTAAAATAAGTGTAATATTTTACATGCACACACACACACATGCAATCTAACTATAAGATTTTTCTATGTGGTGTGTATTATTTTGTCACGACAATTTCCCTTTAAAATTCAACTAATTACTCAAAATAATAAAGTTGAAAAAGTGGGTTGCAACATCAAATACATCCTTGGAGATGGAATAATAAAAGCATTTTGTCTCCCTAGGTAGTTTATTTCTCATTAAGTTCCATTGTAAATACTACCATTCAAATGCAGTATAAATTATATACCTTTGGTCGCTGTGACATTTCCATTTTGAGCAACCATAACAATGCAATTGTTATATCATAATTAGGAAGCAAGGAGGAGAGTGTATTCTGTATTATTGTGAATTTTACTACATTTCTAGCAATCATTACAGTCTGCACATGCTAGCAAGCTATTTTGGCAGCTACATGTTTTATATATTTCTTTCATGATAATTTTTATAGGATATTTGTCTTTCCACGCTTCCATCTAATGGTACTCAAGTCAGAAACATTATGTCACTTAAACATTGAAGTTTCCTCCACAAGAAATTTCATACATTATGCTATTTTCTCCTTTATTTTCACCCGCATGTGCTACTGCTAGTTTAAACTAGAGTGGACATTTGAAGGCTGCAACATTGTTATTAACATCAAAGTTCATGATTACATATTATACATTGAGGCCATACACATTGAGGCCATACCTAAAACAACGATCAAACAATCTATATAAGGGTTACATTTTTCTCCCACCCTATATTTGGATAGGTGAATGTCCTAATAAGTTTCCCCATCTAAATATACTGTAGACATGGACATCTTTTGTTTCAAAAGTATCTTGTACATTTCCCCGCAATGATGTATAAGCATCTTATGTCTCTCCAGTACTGACATCACTGAGAGGTCCAAATTCCACAAAAAGAAAAATTTAACTTAAAGAATATTTTGTCTATGGATTAATACCAATATAGATTCCTCTTTGTTAGAAAAGACATTACCTCTCCCAACCATTAAAGTAGCACTTTTTCTACCCCTTTCAAGAGAAAATGTTGACATGTTCTCTTGCAATCACTCCAACGAACAGAACCAAGAGCAGAAATTCCCAAGGCTCATTATCTGCTCATTTATCCTTCACAACTGTTATCTCGGCCACAAAATTTTGAGCATGATGGGATTGTAAAAAGAAAGTAGCCAATGCAATAAGAAACGGGAAATTTCAAAAAGTTTTCTTCATCCATTTGTGGACAACTTCAATCTAATAATTAAAGAATGAATTATTGACAACCTGTGTATTCTCTGATATTCATTTGATTTTGTTGTGAAAGATGCAGCTAAATCAAGAAGCTTGAGGAACATTTCTAGTTATTAACAAGAAAATTAACTCTCAATAGACATACTTTGTCATGATCCCTTAGAACTTAGCCGGAAAATATTACTGATACTATCCTTGTTGAAAATGGAGGACTGCTTCGCCTGTCAAACCATCAATGCAACTTTCATTAGCATCTCTAAATGCAACATAAATTTCAAGCCATCATAATTCATAACATATGATATTCTCCTCATCTCTGCAAGCAAAAGGCATTGCCTAACGTGCCCGGTATGTCATTTCTACAGGTTTCCAATATTTCATTTATAATTATAGGAAAAACTTGGATTTGCAATGCATAATGTCCATTTATTGAAAATGCAATGCATGAACTCATCTTGTGCGAAAGCCAATTTGAACTGCTCCATCTCATATTGCAAACAGAGAGTTTCTTCTTTACTCTTTACAATAGCCTTAATTTTTTGAACTTATTTAGCACTTCCAGTCTGCTTCAACTTTTAAGCAACTCACTCTTAGTGGTCATTGTCTTATTGTTATCGTTCTATGTAGTGTATTTACAAAGGATATAACGTAAGGGGAAAATAATTTGTCCCCTCAGTTGTCTGCAGCCTTACCCCTTCAATAAATCAAATAGAAGTGCTCGATGCATATACTTCGTTGCAGTTGTATGAGAAATCCTAGTCATATGTGATATGACTTTTCAGGATTCAGCTGCATAGTTTTGAGTCAATCTACATTAACCAATATTCCATTAAACATGGATCAATGAGTATTTCCTCAAAACTATGTAGCTGAATCTTGAAACATCAACCACATAATACATGCACTGTGGAACTACCACTTGTAGAAGTCTTAACATGTATTATATTGCAGATTTAATCTATTGCAAGAGGTGGTAATAAATGGATTGTTTAGTGATATAACTCGCCTTACAAATTAAGATTTATTTGAGTTTGATTACATGAACATCTAACTAGTCTCTAAAATAAATAAATAAATATCTATATATATATATATATAGATAGATGCTCTGAGTGATAGTTTGTCTTTGTTAGTTTAATGTAGAGACTTATTGAGAAAGGACCCAAGTGTCCACTTATTCTATTAAATCTACACATGATAAGAACCCCTAATATAAATCAGTGCAGAGTAAAAGACATAATCATAATATCCTACTATGTATTACTTATTTCTTTTCCAGCAAGTGCTAGTCCTTGATTTTCGAAAAATATAGAGTTCCCTTACCATGCATCCGTTTCACAAAGCGATCAAATTCAGAAAAGTAGGTTCTCTCCATTAAAGTAGGGCTGAGCCGTAAGTATGTGAAAGCAACTAAGTGCCGTCTGTCAGGATCATTCCTTGGCTTTGCATTCTCAAGAATCCTATTGTAGCTGTCTCTATCATAGCATGGAAGGGCATTGACACTTGCAACATGTATGCCAGCATCCCAAGATGCATTTAAAACCTGAAAGGAAGATGGTTCAGAACACTTAAATATACAGAATATTTCAATGAATTTGATATAGCTTCTTGTTTTTACCTGCCACACAAGGCCTTGTGAATCTTCCATTGCTTCCAAGAGCCCCTCGTCACGATCCAAATTGGACAACTCAATGCAGGTGAAGTTAAATGTAGCATCATGTTTCTTAAGGACTTGGCAAATCGGGCCATACCCATCCATGTTGGATGAATTGTAGAAGCCTGCAGCAAGTTCTGCAGCATGACTGGCAGTTTTATACCACCAGTGAATTCCCGATACCTGATTTTTACAATGAAATTACAAGTTATTACTTTGCAGTTTGTATTTTTCACATTTGTTGAGGACCATCCAAGAGAAGACTACACAACCTTTTAATACTTGGACAAGATATAGATACACACAAAAACATAATCATTTGAAAATGCAAACCATGTGAATATAAACAACTTTTTAAATGAAGAAATAAATTTGAGGGGGATCATAACTAAAATGACAAATTTGTATTCAGGAATCAGTAGGAAAGAAGGAAGTGATGTATGTCATAATTCAGTTAATGAAGGTTCATTTCCTCCAATCCTAAATAAATAGTAAACCAAGGTGTAATTCTGATTTACTTGGTAACAAAGCTTTTTCAATTTTATGCTCATTTGTTCTCAGTGACACATAATGGAATAAGAACTATCTGGAAACCTACCTTATTAGATTAATGTCAAATGTTTTGGGTCTTGCTATGATGGGTCCAATATTGAGACCTGAAATATCAAATATTAATCTGATAATTGAATTCCTACGTTATTTGATTAAAGTACCAACATTTTGTGTCTTGCTATGATGTGTCCAGTGGCAAGCCCTGAAATGTTTGATATTAATATGATAATTCTAAGCCCAAAAATGTCAGATTAATCTAATATTTCAGTGTAATTGATGTCCTATGTTTTGCGTCTTATTATGAAGGGTCCAGTAGGGGACTGTAAATGCCAGATATTAACATAATAATTCTTGTGATATTGATGTAATTATTGTGATATTGATGTTATGGGTCTCGCTATGATAGGAATAATAACAACACCTGAAATGTTGCTTGTTAATTCAATAACACAGGAATTTTCAGATAGGACTATCCTATTAAAGTTTATAAAACACTATATTTAGATGCAAACAGCACCTCTTTGTTAGTTTTACCTTAACAGCTATTTGGGTGCCCTCAAATGCGAGGTTTGCAAAAGCAAGAACACGATCACAATGCTCTATCAACACTTGTGAATACCAACGAAGAAAGAAGCGTCCATAGTAGCTATCATAATCTCCTCCATCACAGAAAAAGTCTGTGTCACGGGGTTGAGAATTATAGAAACCAGCATTGTCAGGTCCTCTGGCCCAGAAAGAATGTCCACGTGCTTCAGCTGCTTTTCTCAAGCTTTTCTGCAAATACTTATCATAACACTGCACAAGAAAAGGAACATATGTTGAAATCCAGAAAATACCAATAACCTTTATTATGTCCATTATTCCCAATGCACAATCTTCAATTTGTCAGAACAGTTCAAAGTAGAGAAAAAAATGAATTATGCTTCAGTTTTTCTTTTTCCAATAGATTAAGTAGATCTAATCCAGCGCAAAAACTCAAAAAAGTGTCACAGTTCCTGCACTAAATTGCAATGACAATAAATGATTTACTACAGATATTGCTATTTTGATTGAGTAGGTTGCTCATATAGGGATTTTCCAAGAACATTACCTTCCAGTGGAGCAGGGTATTACATTTCACAAACCTACCTACAAATAAGAGATGCAATCTACACTACCTAGAAATAATTGCATTTTTTATCAAGATTAGAAATATGGTAGAAAGTTACGGCTAAGACACAGGTACAGAAGAGGCTTAGGAATGCTGGAATTGGCTTCATTGGTGCAGAAGGAATTGGTTCTTCCTCAGCTGTTGGGGTCCCCACACTTCATAAAATTTTGCAAGGCAAATTGTTGTCAATCACACTGTCTTATGATATGGTGCAACCATGCCACTCTGAGGGCTAAGAACACTCAGTGAAAATGAGTCCACACCAAAAGATGAATGTAATGTCCCCTTTGAGCTAGCCACTCGGGGTGTCGCATTGCCTTTCTAATTCCCGAAGGCAATCATTGTGATACATTGACATTTAGGGAATCATTTATTTAATTACCTATTTGTGGTCTAAGTTCCAATTAATCATAAAGATAATAAAGGTAATTAATTAAATCATTTTTTATAGTGACCAAGTGAAATATTCAAAAGTCACCTATGTGTTAATTTAAAAGTGACATAATAAACATTTGAAAATTAATAACTTTATAAAAGTCACTTGTAATTTTGTAAAAAGATTTTAATGAGAAAAGGAGCTCTTTATCGGGCATCTTGGAAATCTATTGAGGAGCTCATTTTTTTTTAACACACTTTTTTGAAGACATCAAGTTTACTCACGGGAATGGCACAAGTCACTGGCTTAGGGTTTTGAGACCCTCATTTCTTCAGTTTCGGGTGTGTGAGATCGCCCCTAGCTGAAAGGGAGTTTGCAGAAGATATACTACAGATATACTTGAGAAATCGTTTCCAGATAGACGTCTTTCACATTGCATTTTGGAGAAGCAACAGGGTAAGAGTTTGTTGATGCGTCCTCAGCCTTGAACGGGTCGATTTGAGTATTCTAGAGCTTGCATCTCAGTCAAAAAAGACCATGGCTCGTCCTGTATTCATGTAGCTGAAGATTCGTGGTAGTATTTTGAGCTGGGCGTCATTCTTGTAAATATAAGGGAGCACAATCTGGACGTTTTTCTGTAGGTTCGATTGGCAACAAAGAATCCACAATAAATTCTGGTTCCTCCTGTCTGGGTGGCGCTGGGCATCAAGTAACACATTTTCAGCCTTGGCTAGAAGGACGGACCCATTCCATGAAGAGTTCGAGCTGATATCTCAGGCTTTCAGTTTCAAAAATTGGCAATTCCCAGGTTCCTTCTTTGGTTTGAGATTACATGATAGTTACATTTTGTTTGAGAATAAATGAGGAAGTGAATGAGTTGCATAGGAACTTGTTTCAGAATTTAGTATCTATTGTAAATTCTAACAGCCAGCTGCATTGTAAACTCAGTCATGTTTTGGGAATGAAAAAAAAATATTCTGAGTCATCTTCATATGTATGCACAGCATTACACTTCATTCATAATGTCAAGTGGAAGAGTTTTGTTTGGCTGCCAACTATTTGTCAAAATGTCTCTTTATGTACTCGCATTCCATGTAACTAAGTTGGTATACTAAGTGTTCGAGAAAATACCTCTAGGCTGTAGGTTTGCGTTTGCATCAGATTTTCATATGTATGCATTTGAAAATACACAAAAAAAAGAGTTGCATATCAACTTGTTATTTGTCTAGTGGCATTTGCAATCCTTTTCAAGCTCACAAAAAGCATTGGCATCAAAACAAAACAAAACAAATCAAACTGAAACGCATTACCAGCAAAACAAAGGTTGCAAGAAAAGTGTGGACAAAAATATCTGAGGCAGAAAATCAAAACTTAAACATCAAAATTGACAAGGCATATCGCAGTGATATCAGAGCTAGCATTCCTGCCAACCTGTGTGTAGATTTGGGTTATGAACGAAGACATCCCGGTTATCAACCCGCTTGACATCCATTATAGAAGAGTGAGAAGAGGGTTGGGACCATTTGAATTTATGGGGGATAGAGAATAAGTACTTGAGGGCAGTACCCAACATATTCTGAATGACCTAGCTAGAGGTCAACATGAGATGGCACAACAAATAGCGCAACTTGTTCAACAACTTGCGGGTGGTAGAAACAACAGCAATGAAAATAATGGCAATAATGGTCAAAATGGGCATAATGGTGGACAAGATAATAATGATATAGCTCAGAGCAATGCTAGGGCAGCTAGTAGGGTAACCCCGAGGCCTCTCATGCCTCAATTCTTGGGTGGACAACCTGCTAGAAATCAAGAGCAGCAAGCACAAGGAGAGGGATTCATGGATTATTTGAGAGAATATCAATCGTTGGGGGATGAATTCCATGCTGCCATGTCATTGGCAGATTTTTGCACTAACAAGTATAGGAATAGACCTAGAAATAACAATAGAGGATAGTAGAACCAGGATCTACAACGCAAGGTTGGGAAACTCACAATCTCTTCCTTTGACAGGTCTAGTAAATGCACAGCCAAAGCGTGGGTACAAAAGTTGGACACTTATTTCCAGCTAAAACCCATGTTGGAGACAGAGGCTATTAAGTATGCTACGCTACACTTGGATGGTGAGGCTAATGAGTCGAGGTACCATGGGCTTGTCACTTTAGGGCATGCCAACATCACTTCCTATTTGGAGTTCACACAGAAAATTATGGATAGATTTGATCAGAGGGATCCAAAGCTTCATTTCCATGAGTTAGCACAACTTAAGCAGAGTGGATCAGTAGATACATATATTTCAAAGTTTCAGTGATTGGCAGTTATGGTGACAGATATTTCAGAGCAGAGGTTGGTTATGCTCTTTATTGAGGGTCTATCCGAACCACTTCGTGGTTGGATTAAGGCTTTCAAATCCGACTCCCTACAGGATGCGATCACTAGAGCTAGAGACATGGAGTTCTCCACACCGGACAACAAAACCTCTTCTAAACCCTTCGTTCCTCAAAAGAACAAGGGCAAGAAGTTTTTTCAAAAGAAGGGAAACAAGAAAAGTGATCCAGATGAGGAGTATCGCAAGGAATGCAAAATTAAGGGAATTTGTTACCATTGCAACGAATGTTGGGAGCCAAGTCACCATTGCCTAGGAAAAGGCAAGGCTCATCTTATTGAGGTTGTGTCTGAGGATGAGAGCAGTGATGACGAGCCTTCTTAGGATATTGACAATAGCAATTCAGATGAGGAGCAACCTCAGGGAGAGGTTAAGAGTGGTACCATTGCTACCTTATCAGGCACTCCTAGATTCAACTCTTTCAGAGTTAGAGGAGTTTTACAGGGACATCGCATAGCAGTGTTGATCAATAGTGGGGCAACCCACAACTTTATTGATGCAGCCCTAGTTGAGAAACATATGCTACCTGCAGAGGACTTTGAAGGATTTAATGTGATGGTGGCAGATGGTTATAAATTGAGATGCACTCGGAGGGTCCCACAGTTGCCTATTACCTTGGGTAATTACATGGCCACATATGACTTCTATGTGGTAAATTTGGGTGACGCTCATGCTATACTCAGAGTTCAATGGTTACACTTCTCAGGGAAATATTCTCAGAACTTTCAAACCATGGAACTTAAGTTCAGGACAGCAAAGGGGCAGCGAGTAGTGCTTAGAGGCATGGCTAATGGATCAGCCAAGGTTGTGTCTGCTAAACGCATGGAGAGCATTTTTCAACATGATGACATAGCTTGGGCAGCAAAGTGTTTGATCACCACCAAGGAGTCTTCAGATTCAGGGCAGCCGTATCATGTTGACATTCAGGAACTTTTGGGTAAACATGATAGGGTTTTTGGAGAGACACCTCCAGGGAGACCACCCGATCGTGGTTTTGAGCATACCATTGAGTTGGAGGAGGGGGCCAAGCCAGTGATCACTACCCCCTATCGTCATCCTAAGAAATTCAAGGATGAGATCGAGAAAGCAATCAAAGAATTGCTTGAGATGGGGCACATTAGACCGAGCTCCAGTCCATTCACTTCTTCTATGGTTTTGGTGAAGAAGAAGGATGGAACCATGCGGATGTGCATTGACTACCGGGCTCTTAATAAGAAAACCATTAAGAACAAGTACCCCATACCCAAGATAGATGGGTTGTTGGATGAACTTCATGGGGCAGTGTATTTTTCAAAGATTGATCTTCGTTCAGGGTATCATCAGATAAGGGTCAAAGAGCAGGACATACACAAAACAGCATTCCGTTGTCACTATGGGCACTATGAATTCTTGGTCATGTCATTTGGTTTGACAAATGCGTCTACCTCATTTCAGTCCTACATGAATCATTTACTCAATAAGCAGTTGCGTAAATTTTTGTTGGCATTCTTTGATGACTTCCTCATTTACAGACAGACTTGAGAGGAGCATTTGAGACATCTTGATGAGGTCTTGGGTATAATGGAGGAGCAATCACTCTACGCTAAGGCTTCAAAATGTGAATTTGGTCTTAGAGAGATATTATATTTGGGGCATGTGATCAATGCAGACGGAGTACAAGTCCATCAGGAAAAGATACAGGCGATACTTGACTGGCCACCACCTAGGACACTCACAGAGTTGTGAGGTTTCTTTGGATTGTGCAGTTACTATTGGTCGTTTGTGAGAGGGTTTTCACAGTTGGGAGCACCTTTGACAGATTTGACAAAGAAAGGTGCATTCAGTTGGTCAAAGGAGGCAAAACGAGCTTTTGATAAGCTCAAGGAGGTGATGAGTAGTTGCCCAGTTTTGGCGCTTCCAAATTTCACACAACCGTTTGTTCTGGAGTGTGATGCCTCAGGTGAGGGCATAGGAGCAGTGTTGATGCAAAACAAACACCCCATAGCTTTTGAGAGTCGTAAGTTGAGGGGACTAGAGAGACTATACTCCATCTATGATAAGAAGATGCTTGCCATTATGCATGCCTTAGTGAAATTCAGACAATATCTAGTTGAAGGGAAGTTTGTGGTGAGGACCGATCACAATAGTCTCACATACTTCTTGGAGCAGAGGGATTTGAATGAGAGACAACAAAAATGGGTCAGCAAGATACAGGAATATGACTTTGATATAGAGTATGTAAAGGGAAAGAAGAATGTTGTGGCGGACGCCTTTTCTAGGAGACCTTCAACATGCTCACTTTCAGAGATTTTTGCAGATTGGAAGTCCCTCTTATTGGTGGAGTACTCCAAGAATAAGTTTCCTTGTGAGTTGATGGATGGACTGATTCAGGATGACAGGTACAGAGTAGTGGATGATGTGATTTACTACAAGGATAGGCTCTACTTGGTGCCAGAATCTAGATTGAAGGAGAAGATATTGCAGGCTTCTCATGACACTCCCTTAGCAGGCCATCAAGGCTATTTCAAAACTTACAGACAGGTCAGAGAGAGGTTCACATGTAAGGACCTCAAGGATGATGTATTGAGACACGTCAGGGAGTGTGTGACTTGTCAGCAGAACAAGTCAAAGTATACACATCCAGCCGGATTACTACAGCCATTGCCTATCCCAGAGCAAAAATGGGAGAGCATTTCTATGGACTTCATCATAGGTCTACCTAAGGTGCATGGGAGAGATAGTATCTTTGTGGTGGTGGATCAGTTGACGAAGTACACTCACTTCTTTGCTATTCCGACTGGGTACAGGGCTCCACAGGTGGCTGAGTTATTTTTCAGGGAGATTTTTAGATTGCATGGGCTACCTCAGTACATAGTCAGTGATAGAGATAGTAGATTCATGAGTGCATTCTGGTAGGAGTTGTTTAGGTTGGCAAGTACTGAGTTGACTCTGAGTACAAGTTATCACCCTCAGACAAATGGACAGACAGAAATTGTAAACAAATGGATTGAGGGGTACTTGCGCAACTACATTGCAGGGCATCAACAGGCATGGATTAAGTGGCTACACTTGGGGAAGTATTGTTATAATACCACTTATCATATGTCCATTGGGATAAGTCCTTTTAGAGCTTTGTATGGTTACGATGCACCTTCATTTATGGAGATGGCTTTTGGGGATAGCAGGGCTCCCAAAGCCAAGGATTGGATTCAGGAGAGTCAGGAAATCTTGAGGGCACTCAAAGATAATTTGCAGGTGGCACAAAATCAGCAAAAGACATATGCTGATAGACACAGGGTTGAGCACAGTTTTGAGGTCGGTGATTTGGTATACCTTCGCTTGCAGCCCTACAGACAGTCTTCTCTCAAGAAGAGCGGAGCTGAGAAGCTCAAGCCCAGATTCTATGGACCATACAAGATTATCAGGCGGGTTGGAGAGGTAGCATATGAGTTGGAGCTGCCGGAAAGCAGCAAGATTCATAATGTATTTCATGTTTCGTGCCTTATAAAGGCACTAGGTCAGTAGGTTACTTCTTCTTCAGAGCTCCCACCGTTGGATGAGGAGGGACATTTGGTCCTAGTCCCTGAAGAGATAGTAGACGTTCGAGAGAGGAGGTTGAGGAATAGGGTGGCTAAGGAGTATTTGGTGAGGTGGAAAGATTTACCAGTTGAGGATGCCACCTAGGAGAATGAACAGATTCTACAGCACCCGAGCTTGCAATTGCTTGAGGAAAAGCAATTTCGGGAAGGGAGGACTGTAATGTCCCCTTTGAGCTAGTCACTCAAGGTGTCACATTGCCTTTCTAATTCCCGAAGGCAATCGTTGTGATACATTGACATTTAGAGAATCATTTATTTAATTACCTATTTGTGGTCTAAGTTCCAATTAATCATAAAGATAATAAAGGTAATTAATTAAATCATCTTTTATAGTGACCAAGTGAAATATTCAAAAGTCACCTATGTGTTAATTTAAAAGTGGCTTAAGAAATATTTGAAAATTAATAACTTTATAAAAGTCACTTGTAATTTTGTAAAAAGATTTTAATGAGAAAAGGAGCTCTTTATTGGGCATCTTGGAAATATATTGAGGAGCTCATTTTGAAAAGGAGCTCTTTATCGGGCATCTTGGAAATATATTGAGGAGCTCATTTTGTTTTAACACACTTTTTTGAAGACATCAAGTTTCCTCACGGGAATGGCAGGAGTCACTGGCTTAGGGTTTTGAGACCCTCATTTCTTCAGTTTCAGGTGTGTGAGATCGCCCCTAGCTGAAAGGGAGTTTGCAGAAGATATACTACAGATATACTTGAGAAATCGTTTCCAGATAGACGTCTTTCACATTGCATTTTGGAGAAGCGACAGGGTAAGAGTTTGTTGATGCGTCCTCAGCCTTGAACGGGTCGATTTGAGTATTCTAGAGCTTGCATCTCAGTCAAAAAAGACCATGGCTCGTCCTGTATTCATGTAGCTGAAGATTCGTGGTAGTATTTTGAGCTGGGCATCACTCTTGTAAATATAAGGGAGCACAATCTGGACGTTTTTCTGTAGGTTCGATTGGCAACAAAGAATCCACAATAAATTATGGTTCCTCCTATCTGGGTGGCACTGGGCATCAAGGAACACATTTTCAGCCTTGGCTAGAAGGACGGACCCATTCCATGAAGTGTTCGAACTGATATCTCAGGCTTTCAGTTTCAAAAATTGGCAATTCCCAGGTTCCTTCTTTGGTTTGAGATTACATGATAGTTACATTTTGTTTGAGAATAGTTGAGGAAGTGAATGAGTTGCATAGTAACTTGTTTCAGAATTTAGTATCTATTGTAAATGCTAACAGCCAGCTGCATTGTAAACTCAGTCATGTTTTGGGAATGAAAAAAAAAATATTCTGAGTCATCTTCATATGTATGCACAGCATTACACTTCATTCATAATGTCAAGTGGAAGAGTTTTGTTTGGCTGCCAACTATTTGTCAAAACGTCTCTCTATGTACTCGCATTCCATGTAACTAAGTTGGTATACTAAGTGTTCGAGAAAATACCTCTAGGCTGTAGGTTTGTGTTTGCATTAGATTTTCATATGTATGCATTTGAAAATACACAAAAAAAAGAGTTGCATATCAACTTGTTATTTGTCTAGTGGCATTTGCAATCCTTTTCAAGCTCACAAAAAGCATTGGCATCAAAACAAAGCAAAACAAATCAAACTGAAACGCATTACCAGCAAAACAAAGGTTGCAAGAAAAGTGTGGACAAAAATATCTGAGGCAGAAAATCAGAACTTAAACATCAAAATTGACAAGGCACATCGCAATGAAACCAGACTATTTGAGGTAATACTTACCTTAAACTAATTTGAGCCTTGTTTAATATAGCAGTTTGGGCATGTAAAACTCACATCCCAAACCTCCAATCTTCTGTTTCCAACTCCTAGAGGGTAAGACTTGTAATGAAGTTTTGAAAATGATTGACGAGACCATTTCTATATATCCATTTAATAATTTAATTGAATCATATTGATTGTGGTATGCCAAGATAGGTTGTCCTCCAGTCCCAAAGGTGCCTTCTTGTGTTGGAGTATTTAGGACATCACTTGATAATTAATTAATAATTAATTAATAATTAATTAATTATTAGGTCCGTTATTATTTTATTCACTTGAATTAAATTATGAGTGTTTTTTTATTATTAGATTGGATTAAATATAGATAATGCTGTTTCATTGCATGAGATTAAGACACTTGTCACAATCTAATCAAATCCTCATCTAGGATTTGTTTTTTTCCTTTTATAAGGATTCTCATTCTTTGTAATCATTCATTCAGATTAATTCATTGCACAATCAGTTGCTTTTTAGGATCATCTCTTCTCAAGGTTGTATGAGCATACCAATGGCTATTTCTCTTCAGATGTGATAGGTGTTTTGGTTGTAGGTTATTTATGGGAGTTGTGAGGTTCACTATCAACTCCAACATCTTGTAGAGGACACTAACATAGTTGTGTTATTTCTTGTCCTATTGAGGGATGGTCTTCTTGTCAACATGTGGTTTATTTTCTTTTTATTCATTTTCTTGTACACGGGTTGAAAAAATAATCGCCAAGCCACATATGGACTTACCAAATACCTTTTACCTCTATATGACATTGTAACAACCTAATAGTGGGAACAAATTTGATGCTTGTAAATTCATAAGAGTTTAATATTCTTGATAAGTTAGAGCCCAAGATAAGTTAGAGCCCAAGATATAAGGATCAATGCTTCCTACATCTTGAAGAAATATCATTTTTTCATGGGGCTGAGACCATAATGATAACATAAATTCTTTGAAGAAGTGTTTGGTAGTATTTTCGTAACAACCATCCCTGATTAAAAATGAGGCTATACTTTGTTGACAAGTAACAGGTCAGAGATTTTGCTTGTTCCACAAATTTTTCATAGGACTAATAAATACTCTCTTCACCCAAGCTCCTACAAGGATAAGTGTGAATGGAATTCCTTCTGAACCAATTATTATTCCAAGGTCCAAATGACAGCTTCCAGCTAACATCTTATCTTTATGTGATTGAAGCAATTGCCGAATAATGATGCTTTTAATTAGTTAAGGTCCACTAGACAAGACTACTTCCCACGGTCCATGGAAAAAAATACAAGAATACTCTTACAATATACTAGTAGATAGACAAGTACTTGAAATGCATTTTACAAGTGATTCGGCTTTGTCCTTAATTACTGAGCCGTTCATTAAAGGCACAACAGTCTGCTTGAAGATGTTTCCTGAAGCTTCTATGGCAGTAGTTAGTGAGGAGAAAACATAAATTATTCTTATTAGCCAAGCTGAACTCCACTGCTCTGGCCAAACAAAAGATAAAAACTTAGCAAGGCAAGGGAAATCATTTGTAACTTGAGTATTCCTTTCAGTGTTCATCTATCTAATGTTGACTAATGTTAGTCAATAGTGATCATATTTGAAAACTTAAAGCTGGAAATAGTCATGATTTATGTACTGTCCCCTTTTTAGCCTGTTGATGTTTTTTGATGGTTTGGCCTATTCCTGACCCTCATAGGCAAACACAGATGGTTAGAGGGTCCTCCTTGGTAGAAATCAAAGTGTTTTCACCTTCAAAGCTCAGTGTTGGTTCAGGTTGGCCTTCATTAGACTCAGTTCTTCATACTTACTATTTATAGTAAGTCAACATTTCAGGGGAGTCAGGGCTACTAAATTTAGTAAGGCACCTAGACAGGTCTCAAATGCAGCATTGACCTCTTATTCAGTTGGATGGGCGAAATATTAAATGTTTAATGATTAATTATTATTAAAGGTACTTTGATGATAATTAAATATTATAACGTTAAATTATAAAGTAAAAGTGTACTTTATTTTCAATGAGGCCAAGACCCTCAATTAAATTCACTTAAAGTACATTTTTATACTTATTATTTTGGGTGCCAAAGATTACAAAGATATTATAAAGTTTTTATTAAAAACCTAAAATGGATTTCAAAAGAAGATTAAAAACAACTAAAGAGGTCGACATTCTTGAAGAGATTATAAAAGGCATCAAAGGCATTCGAATTGATTACGTTATGAAGATTATAAACTTGTGTCTTTGGAGTTCGTGCTTGGAGAAGAAGCCAGCTAGCATTTCTACTATTTTCAGCATTGGAGAACGAAAACTCTTCAGTGTTATGCAATTTTGAGGCTGTGAAAGACCAGCTAAGATTATTGCTTGACTGTGGGCTTCATACAGGGGTCTAATTTGCGCTATAGGAGAAGTTTTATCGAGGGTTTGAGCAGATTGCATTGAGAAGGATAAATCATTTGAGGCTGCATTTATTTCCGAGCTTGGCACACTTATCAAGAAGTCATACAACTGTTGATTTTAGCCAGGCCGTACCATTTCCAGCAAGGGCATGTTTCTCCTAAAGCAAAACGCCTAGGGTTTTCAGCTTTCTTCATCATCATTGCTGGCGCCAAGTTCAAAGAAGGCCTTTTGTGTGGTTTTTGAGGTGGAGCAATCAATTTACAGGCAAGCTGTACATTTTTACAATTGCTGCAATAAATTTCAGAATTTCATGAGGCTGACTTATGTTGACTTTCGGGCGTGCTGAGCTTGAAGAACAAGCATTTGTATATCTTTTAAATTCAATAAATAAAATTGCAGCCCCTTTATTGTCCCAGTTGTTGCCTCAGTTATCTGTTTTATCTTTAATGAATATTTCTTGCCTGGCAATAATTTGATAAAAATACATTAAATTTGCAAAATCATTTAAAACAAACAACATTACATCATTTAATATCAGTTTGCAAGGGTTAGAGACAGCAGGTCTCTTACAGTGGTATCAGAGCAGTCCCCTGCCATCTTGTTGGGGTTTGAGACAAAAAATATACAGAATTTTTAGTCAGTCTCAGTTATGGGTTGGTATAGTAGGGTAGACCAGTTCACGAAAGTTTATGAACGGGAAGCCAAACAACTCTTTGAGCACTTCCAGAGCATGCCAGATGATTTTAGAACACAGTACTCTTTTAATGAATATCTAGACTATGTTGTTGCCTTGAGCCTTGGAATGATTGGTACGGTAAAGTATATCAAAAGGATGTTTAAGGAAAAAGAATTGATTCAAAATGATTTTCAGTCTATAGGCGATCATGAGAAAGGTGTTGCAGCAAGCAACGAGCTTGGTTTAGAGTGTGAGACAATTTCTATTGAAGAGAAAGTTTTACATCATCATAGTGGTTCAGTTGAACCCCAAGATGATATTATCAGCACTAATGGAGATGATATCAGCCTTGAGATCAATTCTGATTTTATGAACAGCAGTCCATTACCTTCACAAAATCATGAGGTGACGGATAAAGTACATGAAGATGATCATGTTATGGAATCTCCTAACAATAGCATTGAATTTTTGCATGTTGAGCGTGAAGAATGTTTGGTGGATTCAAGTCACAAACAGTCTGATTTTATATATTAGACCTTAGAAGATGTGAACAAAACAGAAGTTTTGTGTGATGGGTGGCTACAAAGGGCTAAGAAGGCAAAGATGTTGGCTGCCCAAGCAAAACAGCATTTGCAAGAGGTCAAGGAATGCTGCAGCCAGCTAGATCAAGCACAGAAACAAAGGGAGTCACACCTTCGATCTCTAATTCTTCCAAGAGAAGAACATGTAAGAGGTGAGCATGCTAAGGATGAGCTTCTTGAGATAAAGGAGCAAGAAGAAAGCGTAGTTATGCATGAGCAGGAGAAGAGATGTGATTCAAAAAATCCTATTGGTATACCTAGCTTTCATCTTGAGACTCATGAGATACCTCTTGTTGAGAGCCCAGTTAAGGCTCAAGTCCTAAAGTTGGGTGAACAAGTGGATTATACACTTAGTGGATCAGCCACTAGTGAAATATTCCCCTTAATTTTTTCTCAAAATTTAACACACAAACTAGCAACAAGTCACTAATTAGTGTTAGCTCCAAAAGTAAATCAGCATGGAAATAACTCTAACCAAGAATGTTCACCAAGATCCCAATGTGGGCGAGGTGATAGCATATGGTCAGAGGATCATTAGGAGTAAACTGAACTGAAATTACAATTCATCTGTTGATGCAGGCATCCACAAACAGTGGGGATACTCCACTTATTCAGTGGGTGAGATTATTACATTATTAAAGGCGGCAAGCCAACCATTTAAATCCTCACTTCCACTTATTAACGTGGGGGGAATACAGTCCACACAACCACTTATTTAGTGGGGGGAAACTTACAATTAAGAAAGATGATTATTTAAACTCAACCACTCAATTGTGGGAGTATGAAATTTAAACTAATTGCAGCAAATAAAATAAATAGCTGTTAGTACTACTAATCAGCTTTACAATGAATTAAACAGCTGCAAATAAGAAAGATATGCTTCCAAATCAATCAAGGGTTAGAGTAACACTTCCTCTAACTCTTACAATACAATAATGATATAGAAATGAAGCTCAAACCAGCATTATATCAAAAACTAACAAGTCTGATCAGAAATAGAGAATACAGAAAATCAGACCAGCAAACTGTACATCAATGAAATGCACATAACTTTATCAAGTTACCTCCAAATTGAGTGAAATCAATTGCAATGAACCTCTGGAGGATAGGCGCCCATGTCATGATGATGAAACAGCTTCAAAAAACAACCATTAATTTACTTGCACAATTCTCAATGCTCCCAACATGGTATGGCCCTTAGCAAGGGCGATTTTGCAAGAATAAAAATAAATACTTTGAAATAAATTCTGATCTTCTATGGGAAGGGGCGCCCATGTGCTAGGAATGCATATCTTCAATACCCAGAAGCAAATAAAATTCATACTAAAAGCTGTATACAAAAATGCTTTTCCATGCATGATAAACCCGGCCAACATGAGAATGCTGAGAGCTCACAATAGTAATATTATACTTTGGATGGAAGCCACACTCCTCAGAAATCACCTAGGGGCCATGGTTTTGCGGCTAGAAAGGTGAGGTAAAATTTGCTAAAGCTTTTCCCTTGGCAGGATGGATTTATTCAGTGTCTTTGCTCTTCAAAATATGCACATATTAGAAACTCTTGAACTGACATGTATATAAACTGGTGCGATACAGAAGCAGCAAAGAACTCTTCAAATTCCAGAGTTGAATCTACCTTCCAACTTCCAAAGGGATACACACTTTTGCATTTTGAAATAATATATTACTCAACCTCCTTTTACTTTGCAACAATAAGCGGTATAAATTATTAAAATTGCATAATTGTTTCCAACAATGGCCCCTCTTTTAAAACAACATGAGTTATTACTCCTAGGTGTGGGGTACAAGCTGAAACATGAAATTTGACTAAATGCAAAACTTCAGTCCATGGAGATAGCCAAGGCAATGCCAATCTTTTGCTGATGGATAGCAAGATGACTTGGGGTGAGCCTGTGATGATGCCCTACTTAAATTTAGACTTACTAAAATAGCCAAGCTAGCATAAATAGTAAGTTCACATCAAAACAATAGATAGCCAAACTGAACACTAACCTGCAAAGGATTGAACTGCTGCTAGACAGATACTGCCAAAAGATAGACTTGCTAAAATAGCAACTGCTATAAATAGTAAGTCTGCACAACATCCTCTGAACGCCAACTGAGCAATATCTGAAAGAGGAAACCCTAATTTTCCACCTCAGCTTAGCCTACGGATTTCCGGAAATAGGCTAAATCCTATTGAAGAGTGTAGGGCCAAAATGGGGACATTACAACTAGTGTCATTACTACACTTGTGGATGGGATCATGGGTGAGATAGATTTGTATGGGTTGGTGAGCATTCATGACATACTTAATGAAACACAATCTGATCATGTTGATGTTTCTATGGCAGAGTGTGTAGCTGCTCTACTTCAGAGATTTGTGTTGCATGCCATGGAGATTCTTGTGCACAACTCATATGGGGTTGATTGTTAGTGTTGGGATCCTCGTGGTGACAGGCTTGACACAATATTATGGTTGGATCCCGATGAATTACTTCACCACTCTCAGCATGGTGAAGGTTATGTTAGAGTTGCACATGGGAAGTCAACGGGTAATGGGTATGGCAGACTTCCATTCTGGTTATGGGATTCAAGGATCGATTTGGCTGGTGGATTGCTTCTTTCTTCTGACGGGGTTGACCTTGTTACAGGGTACAGTGGTATCATGTTGACGCCACAGGATTTGGATGGGGCATTCTACAGGATGATCTGGGATCCTGGCATTCAGTTGAGCATTGTTCGCAAAGTTTGGGATCCTCTTGGTGCATCAGGATTCCAGACGAGGATCACAGAGGAGTTTTCGGAGGTGTACACAGTGAGGAGTGCATATAGTTTCACATTTGACCCTCATGTGCACGACCTATTTCAGATGCACAGTTTAGTGGCGCATGTGTCAGATAGTGTGTATGGCAGTTTGCCTTGCGCAAAGATAGGAAGCAAATGTTGTTAGTTCAACAGTTTCAGATAATTACTCCGGTGTTGGTGTTACAGGAGCTGATTGGTGATGACAGGGACATTACACAGATCTTCCCGTGGGATCCTGGCAGGGGAGTTTTTTCTTTGCAGCTGAGATTGCTTGGGGACAAGCAATTTCAGGGAGGGCGGACTGTAATGTCCCCTTTTTAGCCTGTTGATGTTTTTTGATGGTTTGGCCTATTCCTAACCCTCGTAGGCAAACACAGATGGTTAGAGGGTCCTCCTTAGCAGAAATCAGAGAGTTTTCACCTTCAGAGCTCAGTGTTGGTTCAGGTTGGCCTTCATTAGACTCAGTTCTTCATACTTACTATTTATAGTAAGTCACCATTTCAGGGGAGTCGGGGCTACTAAATTTAGTAAGGCAATTGGACAGGTCTCAGATGCAGCATTGACCTCTTATTCAATTGGATGGGTGAAATATTAAATGTTTAATAATCATTAAAGGTACTTTAATGATAATTAAATATTATAAAGTTAAATTATAAAGTAAAAGTGTACTTTATTTTTGATGAGGCCAAGACCCTCAATTAAATTCACTTAAAGTACATTTTTATATTATTATTTTGGGCGCCCAAGGTTAGTGAGATATTATAAAGTTTTTATTAAAAACCTAAAATGGATTTCAAAAGAAGATTAAAAATAGCTAAAGAGGTCAACCTTCTTGAAGAGATTATAAAAGGGCATCAAAGGCATTCGAATTGATTATGTTATAAAGATTATAAACTTGTGTCTTTGGAGTTCATGCTTGGAGAAGAAGCCAGCTAGGATTTCTGAAATTTTCAGCATTGGAGAACGAAAACTCTTCAATGTTATGCAATTTTGAGGCTGTGAAAGACCAGCTGAGATTATTGCTTGATTGTGGGCTTTATACAGGGGTCCAGTTTGTGCTACAAGAGAAGTTTTATCAAGGGTTTGAGCAGATTGCATTGAGAAGGATAAATCATTTGAAGCTGCATTTATTTCCGGGCTTGGCACACTTATCAAGAAGCTGTAGAGCTGCTGATTTTAGCCAGGCCATACCATTTCCAGCAAGGGCGTGTTTCTCCTAGAGCAAAACACCTAGGGTTTTCAGCTTTCTTCATCATCATTGCTGGCGCCAAGTTCAGAGAAGGCCTTTTGTGTGGTTTTCGAGGTGGAGCAATCAATTTACAGGAAAGCCATACATTTTTACAGTTGCTGCAATAAATTTCAGAATTTCATGAGGCTGACTTATGTTGACTTCCGGGCATGCTAAGTTTGAAGAATAAGCATTTGTATATCTTTTAAATTCAATAAATAAAATTGCAACCACTTTATTGTCCCAGTTGTTGCCTCAGTTATCTGTTTTATCTTTAATGCATATTTCTTGCCTAGGACTAATTTGAGAAAATAAATTAAATTTGCAAAATCATTTAAAACAAACAACATTACATCATTTAATATCAGTTTGCAAGGGTTAGAGACAGCAGGTCTCTTACAATTTCCAGTTTCCTTGAAGCAGTGTACATTCATTACTCTTTTGTCATATTTGAAGAAATGTTTTACCAAACTTTTTGTTTATTTTCAGACCATGGTAAGCAGATTCTACTCTCAGAAAATTTAGTCCTAAACTTCTATCAAAACAATGATCTCTGACTATGCAAATATGAAGACACATACTGCTGAAAATGTGAACAGTGAATACAAAGTATTGAACTCTTGAACCTGCAACTGTCTTCTCATTAAATTTTAAAAGAAATACACTGCACTGGAATGAAATATTTCTTGAAAAGTGGCTCTATATGCATCATGGTTAAAATTAGAATATGTGTCCTTTAATAGACAAGTGCACTATGAATCTAAGAAACTAGATGAGGTGTCAAATTAGGCTTACAACTTACTGGAGTGACACTGAGTTGTGACAGTGAATTGACCAAACAATCAACTAGTCTAACTAATCAATCAACCTTGTCTAACAACAAATAAATCCCAATCGAAGTAGTCAAGACTAAGCTACATCCACAAATCACTCAAGTCTCAAGTAGTTAACTGGGCCCTGATCCCAAAGAAGAGTCCCTGCATAGATGGGCCTTATTCTCCCATATAACTATGTCTTCTCCATGCCAATCTCTCATTGCACACTGGTCTAGACCTGTTGTTGTCATTGCTGTGATATGGCTATGAGAACACCAACTTAACAATTCAAGGTGAAACACTCCCTCCTCACGAGGAAAGTGTTCTCCACCAATCCAAGTCCCTCAACATCTCAAACTCGTGGCAACTAATCCAAAACCTCAACAAAAATCAGCTCCTCTTTTTGAGAGAATCCTCTAGGAACTGGAGTAAGATATTCATGAAGGTCAAATCCCTCTTTCTAAGAGAATCTTTTGGCAATAAATTTATCTTGGTACTCTTCAATACTCCTGTCAGTTACATGCATGGAATCAATCAATGATTCCATGGTAGATTTAGAAACTTACCCCATAATGCTCAAAGGACACTCCTCCATCATGGCATCCTGCCATACTCGCTCAAATAAATCATAAAGTATCTTGTAAAGGCCACCATATTGAAATCCTTTGGCTAAAACTTGACCGATTTTAGGGCTTCACTTTTTCACTTGCTAGCCATCAAACTCGACAATGCATTGAAAGATCTATCGTGCATGAAACTAAAAGAAGACTCTTTGTTAAACCAAGAACATACAAGACATAATCTAGCTCAAGAACATCAAATAAAGGCATGCATAAGGAAATAGAGCCCAATCCAGTAACTAGACAAGAGGCATCATTGCCCAAATCCACCTATATGTTATCCTCTTGTTCTTCAAGCTTGTTGAATGCCTTCATATTGAAGATCATGTGTCTAGATGCTCCATTATCCACATTCTACCCTATTAATGATCTAAGTTGTAAACCCCAAATCCCTAAGGATGAATAATCTCCCAAGTGTCAGAGGTGTCAAACCTTGGAAGACTGCCATGAATCATATGTTCAAGTTGGGCAACATAGGACCAATTGTTGAGGTGGGGAAGACCTCCTTCGCTTTTGGCTCTACTAAATCAAGAGGGGTTTCCCTAAGATGCTGCAACAAATATCACCACAACAATTGAGCATTAACCTTGACATAAACCATACCCGCCGCATAGTACACCCCTACTTTGGTTGTCACTTTGTGTCTATGTGCTGGTTTGCCATACTCAAGGGTAGGCATCTTATTAGAGAAGACAATCTACCACACAAATGTCATTGAATTTGTTTTATGATAACCACTTATAATGTTATATACATTCAGGCATGGCAGTTGGAACACACTAAAACAGACAGAATTGAAAAATGTTTATATTAATTTGTGTTGAGTGTGTTGGGATGATGAGAGAAAGAGCCAATAGTAGACTGGTGCTTATATCTAGTTGGAACACACTAAAACAGACAGAATTGAAAAAAGTTTATATTAATTTGTGTTGAGTGTGTTGGGATGATGAGAGAAAAAGCCAATAGTAGACTGGTGCTTATATCTAGTTGGGCAACAAAGTCTTTTGAGTTCATACAAAACATGTAATAAATGAAACACAAAAGACCAAATCTTTCAAAATGCACAAGCAAGCTAGGCTCTACACATACATTCAGAAAAATCATAGATAGTTGCAGAGTATTAAATGAATCTACTTAGTAACCCATGAGCATACCCATACGTTTCCTTTATTGTTCTAAGAAGATAACTTGCAAAAACTTTGCAAGGATTTTACAGTCATTTGGTTAGCCAACTAAACAACATACATCCAAAAATCCACACCATACACATGGAGACACTCAACGAAAGTCGATCTTGCCTTTAATCACTCGATCTACAAAGGTTACAAATGTTTATTACAAATTTGGGATAAACCTAGATTATGACAATACCAAAAATACAACACCCAAAACTGGAAGTTGAAACCCTAGGGCTTCCTATGAATATCATTGTTCTACTGGTTTTGCAAATACTCTTCTCTGAACTAATTTTCCCATCCTTAAACTAATGAAAATGAATTTGTATATTCCCCATTGCAGGTCATGCCAAAATGGGAAGCATGCAAACTTGCATGAAACCCCTAAAAATCTACAATCTTAGTTGTAGAGGATGTCCATACCTTCATGCCATGTTTTTCATAATTTTTGGTACTTTTATTTGACTCAACCATGTCCATATGAACCCAAAAAAAATGGGAGCTTTCTTTTCTCGATCGACATCACTTACAACCATTAATGGCATCTAGAAGTTGGACTTAATGCTAGTAGTTGGAAAAGCAAATACAATGCCATAACACATGGCACTCAAATGCCTTTTAAAATGCTTTTAAAAAACTTATATGAACCTCCTTTGCAAATGCTAGCCTTTGCGTATCAAGCTTATCACATTCACCTTCTTCATTTATTTGACTCTGAATAATTATCAATGTTGTGGACAATGCCTGGAACCATACCAATGCTGACAACTACTAAATTCAACCTATGTTCCACGGTGTTTCGGGGACGGCGACGGGGGGATGGCAAGGGACACGTTTCCAAGATGTTTCCTAGGGGGGCATTTTTAGGGGACGGTAGGGGACAGCGACACACAAAATACATATATATATGATTTTTTTCAAAATTTATTAATATATTATAGAGAGAGAGAGGGAAAGAGAGAGAGATGTCAATAAATTAATAATTGATAACAAATATATCAATATGTAAATAAATCACGAGAGCAGTAGTATAACAGGATAATAAATGTCATTAAACTTATTATTGTAGCCTATGATCCGGGTATGTTTAAAATACAATGTCATAATACATGGCACTCAAATTCCTTTTAAAATGCTTTTAAAAAATAGAGAGAGATATGTCAATAAATTAATAATTGATAAAAACAATATCAATATGTAAATAAATCACGAGAGCAGTAGTATAGCAGCATAATAAATGTCATTAAACTTATTATTGTAGCCTATGATCCGGGTATGTTTAAAATACAATGCCATAATACATGGCACTCAAATGCCTTTTAAAATGATTTTAAAAAACTTATATGAGCCTCCTTTGCAAATGCTAGCCTTTGCATATCAAGCTTATCACATTCACCTTCTTCATTTATTTGACTTTGAATAATTATCAATGTTGTGGACAATGCCTAGAACCATATCAAGCTTTAAAGGTGGTTTGGGAACCATACCAATGCTGACAACTACTAAATTCAACCTATGTTCCACGGTGTTTCGGGGACGGCGACGGGGGGGATGGCAAGGGACGCGTTTCCGAGACGTTTCCTAGGGGGGCATTTTTAGGGGATGGTAGGGGACGGCGACACACAAAATACATATATTTACATATATATGATTTTTTTCAAAATTTATTAATATATTATAGAGAGAGAGAGAGAGATATGTCAATAAATTAATAATTGATAACAACAATATCAATATGTAAATAAATCGCAAGAGCAGTAGTATAACAGCATAATAAATGTCATTAAACTTATTATTGTAGCCTATGATCCGGGTATGTTTGTATTTTATTGGGAATCAATATAAATTAGATTTTGAAGGAAATGTCTGCTGCTGTAATCAAATCAGACTTATATCAGACCTGTAATGCAATGTATTCAGACTTGATATGGTGCAAATAAAATCAGATTTGAGGTTGAATGTTTCATATTTGTTGATGTTATGATAGTAGTTATTCTCAGTCTCTCAGTCAAGCATGCTTTATTTTGCATTACTGTGATCCTGGGTTTTTGAAAATTTTCCTTTTCAAATTAAAATATTTTATCATTTATCAAACATAATAATTTTATATTGAAGCACTTGATATCACAGATTTCCCTTTCTCCTAATTTTCTAGGAACTTCCTTTAATACAATTAATGAGTTGTAGGCCTAATCAAGGCTGTAACATAGGTTTTTCTAAGAGGTTTTGCTTTTCCCCAATTTGGTTACAAAAGAATTATTCATTGCATCATTGTTTGTGATATATCACATGACATTTCTTTCCATTAACAATAGAATTTGAATACAAGGTTGCTACTAGGAACATCAAGTTGCTTCATGAGGGAGATATGTATGCATACCATAAGGTTTAAGTCTTGTCTAAGGAAATCATGCATCCTAGAGGAAATTGGCCTACTTGCAATGTGATCAGGAGTATAACATAGGTTGTTCCACAAGTTTTTGATTTTTCCTGATTTGGCTACAAGAGAATTATTCACTGTATCATTGTTCACGATATATCACATGACATTTCCTTCCATTAACAATAAGCCTTTGAATACAATTAGGTTGCTACTAGGAGCATCAAATTACTTCATTAGGGACATTTTGCTATTCATGCATGATGAGCACACACTTATACTAAGAGGGGAGGTGAATCAGTATAATAGAATCTTTTACTTTTCCAACTTAACAATGACAATAACATCAATTGCACAATATCAATAACAAAGAAGAACGCGCATTTATGAGGAAACCCTTATGAGAGAAAACCATGGCAAAATATTACTTATATAAAATTCTCTTTACAAGCTTTGTAAACCAACCCATAGGAGACACCAATCCCCTTTTAAATGATTTTTAGGCACCAACTCACTAGAGACACCAATCCCCACAACTGAGCACCAACTCAGCAAGAGACACCAATCTCCCTTTTTGGGAAGCACCAACTTCCAAATGAACCAAGTATTTGCCTTCTTGAGTATTGCTTCTTCAATGGATGATGGACATTATGATCTCCTTCATTTATTCATTCCATGATTCCCCTCTTCTCATTTACCATAACATAAATATACTTGTATGCTTGCATATTCTCTCCTTATATTCTCCTTGTCTTTTCCACATTCATATCCTTCATAAATCTCTCATATTCACTCATATATGCTCCATGATTGTAAGAACTCTAAGTTCTCCCAAACTGCAAACTCTATACTGCTGAAACTGATTGTTGGTTTTGTTTTGATTATTTTGTGATTTTTTTTGTGTTTTGATGAATATTTGCTTTTTTTGTATTTTTTCAAAGATATTGCCAGGCATGAAAGGAAATACTAGGAAATAACAAAATGCTGAAAGAAATACTGCTGCAAGCTATCTATATTATTTATTGAATATTCTCTTCAAATTTTTTACATGCATAAGCATACATGGAAAAGAAGACAACTTATAATATCAAAATCTGAGTTGCTGCCAGCAAAAAGTATGACTGAAGAAGGGTTCGACCTGCTGCAAATAAACACTTCTCCTCCACGAACTCCACCAAACCCCTTCACAAGGATAGCCGCCCAAGATAAAGATGATGAACCTCAAGAAGATAAGGCGTTTCAGCCTTGAGATGGCACACCAGGCAAGAAGAATGGTACGGCTGGGAGAAACCAGAATGGTACAACCTAGGAATGAGTTCCAGCAATCACCAAAATGCAACTCTTAAGAATATCCGCCTCCATAATGAAAATATGCCTGTAAACCCTTCAAATATTTCTTCAATCTGCTCAAACTTGACTCCTGGATAAAGCCAACAGTTAAGCCATCTTCAGCTGATAGTTTCATAGCCTTAGAAAACTGATACACTGAAGGAGCTACACTCTTCAACGCCTATACGCTTAGGAAAATACAGAAACCCTCGTCCCTGTTCTCCAAACGCCAAAGAGTTCATGAAATGAGTTTGTCAAATGTCCAAGAGATAAGTTCGACTTCTTCTAGGCAACTTATATATTTTCCCTTAAAGTGGTTGACCCCCTTTTTGCCTTTTTAATATCATTAAAAATAATAATCATTTGCACATTAGAAATATTAAAATATTGTCTAGGATTTGGCGTTCAAGACATCAATTAAAAACTGGCCCCCTTTTAATGTATCAAAGACCCCTCAAATATAAAGTGCAAATATGACGTTAATAATATAACATTAAAATATTAATTAATATTAGAGTGACCTTTAATATCAATTAAAGGTCATGACTTAGGAAAAACACCTTATTTCTCCAAGCCAACTGAAAACCGGGATCAACACTGCCAATGTAACTCAATCAGGTGTCTTGCTATAAATAGTAACCCTGGCAGGATGACTTACTATAAATAGTAAGTATGAGAAATTGAGCTCTGAATCCTCTGCAAAGGCCAAACCTGAACCTCTTTGAACTCTGGAGAAGAATAAAACCATCAAGTAAACAAGTTTCTACCACAAAGACCCTCTATCCAATCCCATTAGCCTACGAGGGTCGACTGATAGGCTAATCCCATTGAAATACTAAAGTCTAGCTAGAAGGGGACAGTACAGTCCACCCTCCCTGAAATTGCTTGTCCCCAAGCAATCTCAACTCCGGATGCTGTAGAATCTCCTCGCTCTACCATGTAGCATCCTCAACTGGCAAGTCCTTCCATTTAATCAAATACTCCCTAATGACTCATCTCTGCAACTCTCTCTCTGACATCTAAGATGGCCTCAGGCACTAGAATCAATTTCCCCTCATCATCTAGGGGTGGTAAAGTTGTGGAAGGAACGACATGATGTCCTAATGCCTTCTTGAGGAATGACACATGAAATACATTGTGTACCCTACTATTTGTCAATAAATCCAACTCATCAGCCACCTCGCCTACCCACCTGATGATCCTGAAAGGGTCATAGTAACGTGGCTTGAGTTTCTCTGCACCACTCTTCCTGAGAGTGGACTGACAATAGGGTTGCAGCATCAGATACACCATATCCCCTACCTCAAAAGAACGCTCAACTCTCTTCTAATTTACATACTGTTTTTGCTGATTTTGTGCCTTTTGAATATTCTCATGAAGAACCCTCATAATATCCTGGTTCTCCTATAAAAGATCCCCAACGCTAGGCACTCTACTGTCACTCAGTAATAAGTCAAGAAAGCTAGGCGCCTCATAACCATACAAGGCCATAAATGGTGTCATCTAAATCGATAAATGGTAAGTGGTGTTATAGTAGTACTCACAAAGATGAATCCACTTCACCCAAGCTTTTTGCTGCCCTACAATATAATTCCTAAGATATCCCTCCACCCATTTATTTACAATCTCTGTCTGGTTGTCCATTTGTGGGTGGTAGCTAGTGCTCGGAGTAAGCTTGGTCCCACAAAGTCTAAATAGCTCTTGCCAGAAATTATTCAAGAACCAACTATCCCTGTCACTAATAATGCTCTGGGGTAACCCATGTAATCTGAATATCTCACAGAAAAATAACTCTACCACCTGTGTAGCTAAATATGTAGTTGTAATCGGAAAGAAATGACCATACTTCATGAGCCGATCAACAACCACATAAATGCAGTCTCTACCCTGGGCTTTCAGCAAGCCCGTAATAAAATCCATAGACAAGCATTCCCACTTCCTATCAGGAATTGGAAGTGGCTGAAGTAACCCTACAGGGTAAGTATGCTCCTGTTTATTCTGCTAACAAACAGGACACTCTCTGACATACTGAAGAACATCTGACTTAAGGCCTTTCCAAGTGAAACACTCCCGTATCAGCCTATAAGTTTTGAAATAACCAGGATGTCCTACCATGGGCACATCATGAAAGGCTCTCTACACTTTGTTCTTCATCTCTAATCCTGGGGTCAAGAAAATTCTTCCTTTGTAAATGATAAGATCATTTACAACTGAATACCAGTTGTCCTGTACTGAACCCTCAACAATGCCAAAAGCCCAAGAGTATTTGGCATACTCTGTTGTAATTAGATGTCTCCAATCCTCTGAAATCTCAACCATGGAGCTCAAGTGTGGTCGGCGAGACAAGGCATCAGCAACAACATTTTGAGTCCCTTTGCCATAGGCAATGTCAAAGTCATATGACTGCAACTTACTAACCTACTTCTGTTGACGATCATTGAGATCCTGTTGTCCTAGGAAATGTCTCAGGCTATTATGATCTGTCTTAACACAAAATTTGTTGCCCACAAAGTACTACCTGAATTTGGCCAACGCATGCATGGTCAACATCTCCTTGTCATATATACTATAGCTCCTCTCTGGTCCTCTAAGCTTCCTGCTCTCAAAAGCAATAGGGTGCTTATCCTGCATAAACACTGCGCCAATACCCTCACCAGAGGCATCACACTGTAGCTCGAAGGGTCTAGTAAAATCTAGTAAGGCAAGGACTGAGCAAGAAGTCATCAACTGCATAAACTTCTCAAAACACTCATGTGCCTCAGGAGTCCAAACAAACGCCCCTTTCTTTGTCAAGTCTGTAAATGGCGCTGCATGGAGTGAGTATCCACTGGAAAATCTGTGGTAGAAGCCACACAAGCCCAAAAATACTCTAAGTTGGGTAAGATTCTCAAGAGTAGGCCACTCAATGATAACTCTGACCTTGTCAGGATCCATATGCACCCCCTCTACACTAATAATATGGCCTAAGTACAGCAACTCGGTCATGCCCAAATCATATTTGGATTCCTTGGCATACAAGGACTCCCTATCCAGAATACCCAACACTGAATCCAAATGGGCAATATGTTCCTCCCAAGTTTTGTTGTATACCAAAATGTCATCAAAGAAGACTAGTACAAACCTCCTCAGCTGTGACTGAAAGACCCTGTTCTTGGTGAACCGAAAAGTAGTAGGGGCATTGGATAGCCCAAATGGCATAACCACAAACTCAAAGTGTCCACAATGACATCTGAATGTTGTCTTCTTGATGTCCTGCTCTCTAACACTAATCTGGTGATAACCCGATCTCAAATCTATTTTCGAGAAGTAACGAGCACCATGAAGTTCATCAATCAACTCATCAATACAAGGAATAGGGTACCCGTTCTTAATTGTTCTCTTATTCATCACCCTGTAATCAATGCACATCTGAAGGGTACCATCCTTTTTCTTCACCAAAACCACTGATGAAGCAAAAGGGATTTGCTAGGCCTTATGTGTCCCACAGCAAGTAGCTCCTTAATTGTCTTTTCAATTTCATCTTTTAGTCGCTTGGGGTGCCTGTAAGGAGTGATTATCACGGGTTTGGCACCCTCCTCCAATTCTATGATGTGCTCAATCCCTTTGTCTGGAGGCCTACCAAGTGGAATATCACTGAACACCTTCCCGTGCTTAATCCTCAACTCCTATATGTCTGGATGATAAACTGATTTCTGCTGCCCCTCCTGTGATGGCATCAACATACACTCGGCTACCCATTTGACCTGCTCATGGCGTAAGAGTCTCTCCATTCTTCTGAAAGATATCCTCAAACTACTATCTCTGATGGTTGTCAGCACATGGGTCTTCCCGTTCACCTTGAACCTCATCTCCATATCATGAAGGTTAAGGGTAAACTCTCCTATGTCATGAAGCCATTTCATTCCTAAAACCATATTAGTATCTCCCATATTCACCACATAGAAATCTGCCTTAAATTCGTAATTATTTAAGTGCATAGGGAGGTCTGGAATCATCCTGTTACACTTAAGAGTGTAGCCATCTGCAACCTTCACTCTTATACCTTCGAACTCCTCAGTTCGAATCCTACACCTCAACCAACCTAGCATCAATGAAGTTATTCATGGCACCTGTATCAAGTAAGGTAATGATTTTTTGTCCAGCTAAGACCCCACGCATCTCGAATGAGCCCTCCCACTATATGCTAGTGAGATGTGCCTCTTGAAGCTTCACTTCCGCTTCATCTTCAACCTCATTTTCAGACTTTTGTGCCTCATGTTCAAACTTTTCTGCCACTGAATCTTCTGGATCAGATTGCTGGTCTGATTTTTCAGACTCAGAATCCTCATAGAACACCCACATTATTCTATTAGCCTTCCCCTTAGGCCTCAAAGGACAGTCATGGTTTGCATCATTGGGCCCTTTGCAGTAAAAACCCAACTTCTTCTTGCGCAAATCTTTGAGTGTTTCTCGGTCTAGGGGTGTTGCTGATTTGCCCTTTCAATCTGATTTTTCTTGTTTCTTAGAGAATGATTTGTTGTCCCTGTATGAAGAGGATCCTTTAGATGAGAACTTGCTTTGTGGGGCTGCAAGTTCCATACTTCTAGCCTTTTTCATTGCCTCTTGCAGTGCCGATGGGTCAAAAGCTTTTATCCACCCTCTCAATGGTTCCAATAGGCCCTCAATAAATAACACAACTAATCTTCTCTCAGATATATTGGGAACCATAACTGACAATTTCTGAAAAATCACCAATATAACCCTCCAAACTCCCAACCTACTTGAGCTGAGCCAAGTCCCTGAAATATGTTTTTGGATCCTTCTTATCAAAGCATTCAATCAATCTATCAATAAATTCTTAATAAGAAGTGATGCAGTTATGCTGCAATGTGACCATCCCATGGTACCACCAATCATGGGCTACTCCCTCCAAGTGTAAAGTGGCATATTTTATTGCATCCTCCTCTGCCATGGGTCGAAGATTCAAGAAAGCATCTAGCTTGTGAACCCAAGCCTGAGCTGTAACCATCCCACTGCCATCAAAGGTAAACAATGTGAGTTTGCTAGTGGCATGTTTCAAGTCACTGTTTTAGTCTCTTGGTCTCCGAACTTGTCTTGCTCTGTAATGCTCTCTCCTTTGACTTACAAATATGTCAAAACTCATGCGCTCCCTCCAAGTGTAAAGTGGCATATTTTATTGCATCCTCCTCTGCCATGGGTCGAAGATTCAAAAAAGCATCTAGCTTGTGAACCCAAGCCTAAGCTGTAACCATCCCACTGCCATCAAAGGTAAATAATGTGAGTTTGCTAGTGGCATGTTTCAAGTCACTGTTTTAGTCTCTTGGTCTCCGAACTTGTCTTGCTCTGTAATGCTCTCTCCTTTGACTTACAAATATGTCAAAACTCATGCGCTCCCTAACTTGTGGTGTCAACAACTCCCATTTGTCATTCGCTGCCATAAGGTTGTCTACAAACATTGCCTCTCCCTCTTCTTCAGCATTACCCATTTCTAGTTCATTTCTCAAGAAGGTAGGGTGTGTAGGTCTATCAATGGTACGGGTGGGTGCTCTCTATGCCCTGGGGGTCCCAACCACATTTCTATTGTCATCTAGTTCATGATTCTATCTTCCATGAGGGTTTATGTGTTGTAACATTGTTGTAAGTGCCCGCAAAGCATCTGCAACCTGCTGCTGCCATGTGTCTAAAAATCTCTCATGCTTCTCTTTCTTCATTGTTTCCCCCATTTCTAGCTTTATTTCCCAACTCATCCCTGGGTGGGCTACCACCAACTCTTTCACCATGGTGACTTGTTGTGTATCTGTGATTTGTTTTCTTTGTTGTTCTGCCCTTTTTTAGGTATAATACCTGTGAGGACCAACTTCTAGTGGCTGCATAAAAACTTTAACCCTCCAGGATGGCAGGATCAAAGCTCTAATACCCCTGTAAGAACTCTAAGTTCTCCCAAACTACAAACTTTGTACTGCTGAAAATGACTGCTGGTTTTGTTTTGATTGTTTTGTGATATTTTTTATGTTTTGATGAATATTTGCTTTTTTTGTATTTTTTCAAAGATATTGCCAGGCATGAAAGGAAATACTAGGAAATAACAAAATGCTGAAAGAAATACTGTTGCAAGCTATCTATATAATTTATTGAATATTCTCTTCAAAGTTTTTACATACATAAGCATACCCGAAAAAGAAAACTTATAATATCAAAATCTGAGTTGCTGTCAGCAAAAAGTATGACCGAAGAAGGGTTCGACCTGCTGCAAGCTATCTATATTATTTATTGAATATTCTCTTCAAAGTTTTTACATACATAAGCATACCCGAAAAAGAAAACTTATAATATCAAAATCTGAGTTGCTATCAGCAAAAAGTATGACCGAAGAAGGGTTCGACCTGCTGCAAATAAACACTTCTCCACGAAAACTCCACCAAACCCCTTCACAAGGATAGCCACCCAAGATAAAGATGATGAACCTCAAAAAGATAAGGTGTTTCAACCTTGAGATGACACACTAGGCAAGAAGAATGGTACGGCTGGGAGAAACCACAATTGTATGGCCTAGGAATGAGTGCCAACAATCACCAAAATGCAACTCTTAAGAATATTCGCCTCCATAATGAAAATATGCTTGTAAACCCTTCAAATATTTCTTCAATCTGCTCAAACTTGACTCCTGGATGAAGCCAACAATTAAGCCATCTTCAGCTGATAGTTTCATAGCCTTAGAAAGCTGATACACTGAAGGAGCTATGCTCTCCAATGCCAATACGCTCAGGAAAATACATAAACCCTCGTCCCTATTCTCCAAATGCCAAAGAGTTCATGAAATGAGTTTGTCAAATGTCCAAGAGATGAGTTTGTCTTCTTCTTGGCAGCTTATATATTTTCCCTCAAAGTGGTCGACCCCCTTTTTTCCTTTTTAATATCATTAAAAATAATAATCATTTGCACATTAGAAATATTAAAATATTGTCTAGGAGTTGGCGTCCAAGACATCAATTAAAAACTGGCCCCCTTTTAATGTATCAAAGACCCCTCAAATATAAAGTGCAAATATGACGTTAATAATATAACATTAAAATATTAATTAAAATTAAAATGACCTTTAATATTAATTAAAGGTCATAACTTAGGCAAAACACCTTATTTCTCCAAGCCAACTGAAAATCGGGATTGACACTGCCAATGTAACTCAATCAGGTGCCCTACTATAAATAGTAACCTTGGCAGGATGACTTACTATAAATAGAAGTATGAGAAGGTGAGCTCTAAATCCTCTGCAAAGGCCAAACCTGAAACTCTCTGAACTCTGGAGAAGAATAAAACCATCAAATGACCAAGTTTCTGCCACAAAGACCCTCTATCCAATCCCATTAGCTGATGAGGGTCGACTGATAGGCTAATCCCACTGAAATACTAAAGTCTAGCTAGAAGAGGATACTACAATGATCTTTATTGATATATCTTCATATATTTCTCGTTCTCTCTATCATTCCATACTTCTTTATTGATATGCTTCATATATACATTCTTTCTCAAATTTGTATATATATACCCCTTGTCAAATCTGCTTTATATATATACTCCTATGTCAGCTGGTGTATATGATTTATCCTTTTTACTCAACACACATTCTCCATGTTCCACTATCACATCTTATATCCTCATGAGAAGATGCATCTCTTTTAAAAGAGATAACTCTCCAAAAAGTCATTACCTTTGATAAAGAAGGATCGCTACTTTTTAAGACTAATTCATAATCTTTTAAACTAAACTTGAGCGCTCCCTTATGAAGCGTAATCACTGCTCCTTATAAAGTAATTACTTGCTGCTTATAATGTAATCGCTGCATCATTGACATAATATAATCGCTGCACTTTCTTGAATAAACTTGCTGTCCCTTGTTATTAATATCATTCGCTGCTTTTGCTTAATCATTCCCCATTATTATTCTTGGCCGATCTAAAACATATATATATATATCATTCGCTGCTTTCTCTTAATCATTCCCCATTATTATTCTTGGCTGATCTAAAACATACATGCATACATATATATATAGATTGTCTTTGAATGTATTGTAAAGGAGTTGGCCAACATTTACGTTAAATGTCTTTGCCTTGGGCAATATTTATTGAATTTGTGATTTGCATAGTGTGAAGAGAGTCGGCCATGAATAGGATAGAATAAACTTAAATTTAAACTTGTCTTATTTGGCCAGCATGATCTTTGTCATTAACCACCTTGACATAATGTGATCTGCCCTTACATGAAGCGATAATGTGATCTGCCCTTGTATGAAGCGATTAGTGGCCTTTGGCCTTTATGCAAAGTCCTCCTTTGATATCAACAATGAGGTGGCAGTGGTTTCGTTCTTTGACATCAATGACAATCTCGTCCATTCACTTTGACATCAATGACAACAATCTTTAGACTACAAATTCCTTCTTGACATCAATGACAACATTTGTGCAACAATGCATGCCATAAGGTTCAAGTCTTGTCTAAGGAAATCATGCATCCTAGAGGAAATTGGCCTGTTTGCAATGTAATCACAAGTTTCTCAGATATTCTTTGAGGCTTCTATACTAGATTTATCTTTATAATCTGAATTACAAAAGCCTATAGTAAATACCAACCTCTAAATGAACATTAAGCTGCAGGAAGGAGGGATCATATACCTGGAACTCGCCAATCCCTGGATACTTCCATCCATGTCTTTCTGGATATGAGGGATATCTCAACTCTCCAGAAGCCCCTAGCCCAATCTCTATCACAGAGATGGCACCATCTACAAAAAGGTCATCAAACTCCATTCGGAAGCTTCTCATATAATCAAAATATACCTACAACAGAAGGACAATGAAGTTCAAATCGTCTCTAGGACATAAAGATGCCACTTTCATTATTGCTTTACTGAAGAAAAATAGCATGGAGCAAGAAACTTTGAAAAAGAAATCTAAGGAATTAACATACTTTTTGAAGAAAACATGTCTCTCTTTGAATACAGCATAAATAGAGGACCTTTCAGCCCTGCTGAGGGGTTGTTAATTAGTACTTATAACAGAGCCCTTTATTGGCATCCATCAATTAATTAAAGCACGTTCCTGTATCTAAAATGCCTATAACTTCAGAACAGCAAAAAAAAAAATTTTAAAATGGCTCTCACATACACAGAATAAGTGCATTGTTTCATTGAATTGCCTTCAAAAACCAGAAGAATCCGAGAATTTAGCAAAATCATGGAAGACATCAATCCATAAAATCTAGTAGAAATTTATTAAGTAAAATCTACAGTAGAGTTTACACTTTAAAAAGGGGTGAACTATTTGACAGAAATTTATACAATTTTAGAAAATATAAACATATTTGCTTTTAAAATAGTTGAAGCTTAACGATCTACAGTGCAGTGAAATGATATAATCAAGATAGAAGAATTGCTACGTCTTCATGTATTATCATACAACTAATAGTATTATATAAGTTAATATATTGAGTTTAACTTCTCAATCTCATTCTTTGATATCAATAGATAATTTAAAATGGAAAAAAATTACAATACAATAAGTCATCATATCACATTTAAAATTTGATATCCATGAGAGCAAAAGTTCAAAGTTGAAATTAAATTAAAACAAAAAATCTGAAGATTGATATCAAATCATTTTTTTATCAAACAAAATCATAAATCATAAAATACCATTCAAATTCCAAACATCAAAATAATAATTTATTCTATAGAATAAATACTAAAAAGTAAAAAATTAAGACCAACAAATAACATATAAAAAACATGGAGGAAGCATGGCTCACGTTCACATATGCATTATTTGCACTTCAAAGTTGCCTCAAGTCTAAAACATCATACATGGAAATATTACTATCTCTCTCAACATCCTCTTTTTGATTAAACATGCTCAGAGCCACCATAACTAATCCCTGCTGAAAATTTACACAATCGTCAACCTATCTTGTATACTTGGGATCAAGAGCCCAACATCTGGTAGGTGCCTCAAAATACTCTTAAAGTCTATAGTGTTCCTTTGAATAAGAAGTACAAACATAAGTCATTGTGAACTCCAATCAACTTCTATGTTAGAAAAGAGGCAAGTTTGTTTTTCTTGATAGAATTGATAAAGCTATATCTAGACTAGTTCCTCTCAATCACAAGATTTCTACATTTGGGAGTTTTATTTTGTAACATCCACCCCGAATTTTTTCAAAAACTTCACCTGTTAGCATTAGCCAAATAGAAATGATAAACAACTAAGTAAGCAACACCTCCACTTTATGATCACCCAAATCCCAATGAGGGAAAGGTGAGAACATACAATGAGAAGGGGATCTTTAAATAAATTGGAAATCAAGCTAACTGAAAGCTAATGCCTTCCACTTTTTGATCACCAAATCCCGATGTGGGCAAGGTGAGAGCATACAGTGGTGAGTTTTACAATAAATGAATTTCTAAGCAAACCATTTCTTTAGTGGGGTGAGTAAGCAAACCAAGTGTGTGAAAGGAAATCATCTGCATATTCAACAAGAATTACAACGAAGTAAATGAACACTTAGCGGCAAGCCGGCCAATCAAAGCAAGTCCTCTGCTTGTTCAACGGGCATAACAAGAAAGCAAACTAAACTCAAACACTTATTCAGTGGGAGTAGCATGTAACATAAAGAAACTCAACCACTTATTCAGCGAGAGTGGCATGTAAAACAAAGAAGCTCAAATATTTATTCAATGCGAGCACCACTTGTTCACTGGGGTGAGTAACAATGTAAATAAAAGAGCAATCACCAATGCTACTACCAATGGTGTTAAAATCAGCTCATATAGAAAATGCCTCAGAACTACATATGCTGCTGTTATGATAAGGAAATGACAAAAACATGAAGCATATCTCCCCCAAAGAAGCTACAATGATAATATGAGAACACCTCCACAAGATATAACAATAATACCTCAATGACAAAGCCTCCATAGGTGGGTAGATAGTTGAATAAGCTGCTGTTGTGGATCTGATACAAATAACTGTAACAACAGTCTAGAAACACCAATCAACCACCAAACAATGAACATAACTTCACCAATACACCATAGAATCACTCCCAACAACTTGCAAAGGCTAATGCTAGGCTAGGCGTCCAAGGTGAGCTAGTTAGCAGCCCCCAAAGTCTGAACAACGACAACACTCACCAAAAACTCCAACAAGCCAAACTATACAGCCTCCCTAGAGGGGCGACCAGCTCCCAAAAATCAAATTCTCCATAATAAAATCTGAAAACTTGCAAATAGGGGCACCCAAGGATGGAAGAACCAATGCCAGAACACCCACAAAAAGTTATTAGGTCCTCTGATCAGCCTGAGTGAAAAGGTATGTAGGCTGGGCTATGGAAGGGCACAAACCAGCAATACACAAATCTGAAAACACACTCCAAAAAGCTCCTACAATGCTGCAAACCAACACTCCACACCAAAACATGCTTAGAAAACATCATAGTAAACAAAAACTGAAAGAGTAAAGCAAGCCATCACCAAAGTATGCTCAATGGTAACCCTTGCAATGGAGCTACTCCAATGTCCAGCAAGGGAGTGTCTTGCAACTCCGGAACTGAAGCCAACCTTCAGGGTTCTCATCCTCAAAGCCCAAGGAATTCTCTCTACAATTTGGCAACACTTCAATATCATAAGTTTGCATAACCAATTGAGAGCAAATGAGGGAGTATATATAAAACTTGAGACCCAGAAGTTTGAATATCCTTTCCCTCCAAAAGGGGATGCCACACTTTGTAGAAATAAAATACTTAAATAAAATTTCACTTAAATCACCTTCCTAGGCGTCCACTTAAGTCATGCTTCAATATTGCTTTTTAAAAACAACTTAAATTATCACATACTAGGTGTGGGGGTCTAAGGGCCTTTTCTGACTTTATTAAATTTTAACTTAAGTTGCAATATTTCCATTTTCAAACTCCAAGACTAGCGGAAGCACAAACTACCAAAAATAACAAGATGCCAACAACTGAAATTGCCACCACTGCCAAAAATAGAAATTTTGCACTGAATTGCTGCCAGGACCACTGCCAAAAATAGCACTTACTAAAAATAGCATACTGCTAAAAATAGTAAGTGTGTCCAAACTCAAAATAAGCTCGTTTTGAGATGCAATTGTGACTTACTAAAAATAGTAAGAGCTAAAAATAGCAGTGACTACCCACCAAGGATCTTAGAAAACCCAGAAAGACCTAGAAAACTCTCTGGCAAACTCCTACAATGACCTCCTAAAAAGTAGACAAGAATCCTCCAAGAATCTTGGAATATTTAGAGATGCCTCTGAATAGCCTACGAGACTCCGGAAATAGGCTAACGGTCACTGAAATGCTTAGGACTGAGAAAGGGACATTACATATTTTCATATATCCTCCACCAGTCGATCACATTACATTGTGTCAAACCTGCTTTGTCTTTAGCAACATTGAGTTTGGTGAAAGGGTCATCAAGTTCAATAAATTGAAGTCCACAACATACATCTTTTTTAATAGCATTGCAAATCCTTGACTTACCTCCTCATCACCAATGGGAGTCATTGTCCTACATCTATCCAAATATCATTTTGGTTTCATTGCATTGGTTGCCATGCACAAGTGTGTGTTTATACAATCCTACATAAGATTAAATGATTGGTCTAATCATCTCATTACATTGAGAGGCATAATGACAATGGTAGCAAGGGGTAGATTATAATGGAGTGGGTGTGTTCACAAAAAACCTTTGACATTAATTTGATAGCCATTTACACCACATTAATAATTAGTAGTTAAATATAATACTTAAATATTTAAATTATATCTTTTACACTATATTCTATTTTTATATTTTGTACACCACATAATCTAAAAGATATAATTTAAATAGTTAAAAATACTCTATATATATTCAAATACTATATGTACATACCAATTTGTGATGAGTTGGGCACGAATAGAGAGCTAGGATGGAAATATGCTGATTGTATTCAATCACAGTAAATTAATACCAGAGGGTCTACTGATGATATTTTGCATATACAACCATAACATGAAAATTCAGTGACACAGTAAACACACATTCAATATAGCAAAAACTCTAAAAGTCACCCAAACTCTGGAAATATCATTCATAGTTGAAGTTTCAGAAGCACATATATGGTATAGATAGCAGTCGACTATCTTAGCTCACCAATTTGACGACAATACCAAATTGATAAGCATTCGAAAAAATTTGTGTATGATCTGGGAACCCTCATGTCGCAATATCCTTTTGTGCGATCCCGTGGGGTGCCACTGGCAATGGACAAATCAACCAATGTATAGCAAACCTGGCAGATGATAAGTATCGACAGATAAGAGTTTGGTAGCCGTTTCAAAAGCCATACATGGGAACTACTCGAGGAGAGCAGAAGTCGCAAAACCTCCAAGTGCGAATGATAAACAATAGAATTGATTCTCGGATGTGATGATGATCGGTGCTTGAGATAGCGTATAAGACTAGAGTCGGCCAAAGCCCTAGGCTCGACCAGATCGCTAATGCCTTCCTCCCATACTCTTCAATGGTTCCCACTCTATGATCTCCTCTTCACAGATTCGTGTATGACTCCTCTCGATCGCTCTTCAAATGCCTTCCATGGATTCCGATGCTTGTGTTAGCTCTAAGATATTTGTGAAAGATCACGACCTAGTTGACTGACAAGGGACTACGTCCCTGAAAGCTCGGAAGCTACGCTCCAATTCAAATCATGATACCAGATACCCTAGATCAAAACATGAAACTGGAATATATAGTAGTTATGGTTGACCCAAAGGGAGCCTGCCTAGATACAAATTTAAATATTATTTTTAATAATTTAAATTTATTAATTATTATTTATTATTTAATATTATTTAAGTTAGCATTTAAAAATGCTCTTTTTCCCACCAGCTGGAAATAGGTCCCAAATTGGGGACATGACACAATTATCAATAATTATATTAATAATAAGTATTTAATATAATAGAGTAATTAATATATTATATTGACATCTCTCCATGTCTTTAAAATATATGTATTTAAGATATCTATACTAGTTTTGGAGTTGTATTGTAGGATCTCTATCTCATAAATCTTAGACCTCACTTATATTTAAAAAGTTTATGGCTATATTTGTATTTAATATAATCTTTATAATTAAAATATTAATTTGATTTATATATCTTATCATTTTTTTCCCTTCATTTTATTAGACTTCATTTGTCCTTGTGTGATCCTTGATTTTGAGGATGCATTTTCCCTAAAACAAGGACATATGAAGTCTCTCCAAAGTCCCATTTAAGAAGATGTGTCCTAGAAGATGGACTATGAAGTCCTTACCTAGGGATATGTCAAGTAGATGTGAGAGAAGTTTCTTAAAGTCCAAGTATGGGTTTCCTTCAATACAAATTCCTTAGATTAGGCAATGAGTCCCTCGTAACGATGGTTTAGAAAGCATCTTGAACTACTTGTTACAGGTATTCTTTGGCACAATAAGCAATTTTTAATCATCCAATCGATGGCAAAATGAAATATAAGGAAAAATATTGATAGCTCAACTAAGGACTACTTCACACAAATCAGTCATGATGTTGGCAAATAAACAACACCTAAGGAAGATTGGAATAGAGAATATGTCTATTTTGTACATTAAGGATGGTAGAGATGGAATTGAACTACACCATGGAGTGCCTAGATTACAATGCCATCCGCATCAAGTATGCCAACAACTTGAGGGTTGGCACTTGACTGTGTTTTTTGAAGAAGCAAATATAACCAAAACAGAAGAATATTTTAACAAGACTTGTTGTAGAATATCCAACCTCAAGAAAGAAAAGGCAATATTGTGAGCTTAACCTAACACACCTTTTCTTAAATGGTTGTTTGTGGACAACGCATCCTGAATACCCATCTATGGTTCCAAGACTTTTTGGTCTCTTGGAGATTAAAATAATTTCATCCATTCTTTTCCTCTTTGAGAACTGAAACAAATTTGTAGGAGTGCTAAAAGAACACCAAAAGTTTCTGTCATACCTCAAGAGCTGTTCGACCTTTTAGGACTCTTTCTTTATCTATACCCCAAGTTAGGCACTCTGTGTTACGCCTCCCTTCACGATCAGTGAAAAAGATATCTGCATTTTCCCTACCAATCTCCAGTACCCATCTGGGTAGAGGAATGTGTACTTCATCCCCAACATTTCCACATTCATGAAATGACATGGCTACCTGTTGACAAAACAATGGAAACAATCTATCAGAGAACATTAAACAATCATGGATTTGGATTCTGGAAATTGATTCTATTGAAGAAACATGAGTATGCTATCACATGTTTGAAGTTTTATTTATAGAGTAGAAAAGTCCTAGATACTGTACAAAGAAAAATCTAATGCTCTTAAAGAATTCGTCAATTTTAAAATGTTGTTTTAATGAGACTGAATAACAGCATAGTTAATGTTCATTGCAGCATCATATTTAACTCGTCAACAGTATGTAGTATGTCTGAATTCAATATGCTTCACCTAAAAGTTATTTCGCTACAAAGAACACATGAAAGATAAAGAGTAAGATCTATCCCAGCTCTGGAGAGCCCAAAAATTGTTACAAAGTAGGACTCTGATACACTTGACATGTTATTGAATCATTCATTTTGTAAGATCATCTTTCAAAAGATTCAAGTGCTTTCTTTCCTGAAGTCCACTTCTGATCAGAAAAAATATGCTAATCAACATGAGTTTGTTGATAAAAATCAAAATGATAGGAGAGCTTAAGTCTGAAATCTGGAGGTTGAATGCCTCCACAAGACTCTTTAATGATGACCCCATTGAGAACACCTTGAGCTATCTACATGTCGTCTGTGATCCAGTTACAACTCAGACTAGAATAATGGAAATGGACGAGATATTGCATTCATATTTACATTCTCCCTGAGAAATATCCAATGCTCTTAAAGAATTAGAACCATAGTTCTCCCTGAGAAAGTTCAAAACTGAGGAGAAAATCATCTTAACCAATCTGAAGCTCATCTTGGAAGATTCATTTTCATTGGAAAGTGAAACATATTGTCAAATTCATGAGAAACAGTTGTTCCAGAGACATGACCAGACTACTGAAACTGTCAGCTACACTAGGCTTACATCAGTGGCATTTTCACCCCCAACCAAAACAGTGTTTTGCAACTTGCAGATATGATAACTTTCACATACAGACTTGAAAGGAGGCACCTTTCTTCTTAAAGTGTAATGACTTTTCAAGAGGAATCTAAAGATGTGAAAATGTTCTACTCAGATATCTCCATTGTGTCATTTTTCCTTAAGAACAAAACTGCATTTACATGCTACCAACCGAAGAAGCAAAAATCAAAAATAAATTACAATTAGTCAGCATCCAGGATGAAAGATGATCCAATTCAGATCAGACTACCAATTTTTTGTTGAATTGGACAGAGTTTCTGAAGCCAAATGTATGTCTCCTTCTTCGACCTAGACACTCGGGGAGGTATTATTAGCCTATTTTGTTCCCCTAGGCTAATTTGGAGGATTAAGAAGGGAATATTTTAAATTAATTAAATTAAATGGCTTTAAGCTGCTGGCGACTTTATTTAATTAATTTTTATAAAGTGACTTAAGTTAAAAAGCAGAAATAAAATAAAGTCACTTTATGGGGCCAAAAGGTTATTATTTTAATAAAGATGAATTTAAAATTATAATTTCTCGAAAGTTCTATCAGGAGATATAAAAGTGAAATGGAGGAGCTTATTTGAATATCTTAAGACATTTTAAATTCTCTCATTTGCAAGTTTGGACTACAACAACTTCAAACCCTAGGATGAAAACCCTATTTGTTTTTGGCTTCAGAGAAGAAAGATTTCTTCCTAGTCAAATTCTTGGTGGATTCACACAGGATTCACAGTGGTGCTTAAACGAGGAACAAGGATTTTATTCACAGTTGTCAGCTTCAGATTCCCAGATTCAAATATATTGAGATTTGCAGACAAATAATAAATTGGTATTATGTGTTGTGTGTGCTGTGAAGGAAGGGATTAAAGATAAAATATTTTATTAATGTTGACCACAACCTATCTGTACCAATTTCTACAAGTTGTTGTACCGTAGAAAGCCCCAAAGGAGCCGTACATCACATATGGGAAGAATTGATGCTAATAACATGTCGAATTTATTGAGATTTGCAGGCAAATAATAAATTGGTATTATGTGTTGTGTGTGCTATGAAGGAAGGGATTAAAGATAAAATATTTTATTTATGTTGACCACAACCTATCCGTACCAATTTCTACAAGTTGTCGTACCATAGCAAGCCCCAATGGAGTTGTACATCACATATGGGAAGAATCAATGCCCAATAACAAGGCATTTTAGACTTTTGGAAGTCGCAAGGTCAACAAAGTCTTCAAATAAAGGAATCAAAACCTTTTCTTGGCTGCCATACTTCCTCCAAGCGGAGCTATACAAGATATTGGGTCCATTGAAGAGTGATGTGGCATCCAAGTGGAGGTTAAACAAAGTCAGATCTGTCCTGGCTTGGTAAAAAAGGAGTTGCAGCTGTGTAAGGGTGCTATTCATGTTTAAGAAGCCAACCGTACTATTATTTTGGTTGCATATTATCATTTGGGAGGTGTCGTACAGCCATAAGGAGGGCATATTATGGTAAAATCTTTGATATATTAATAAGGAAGCAAACGTGCTTCATATAGATTTTACAAAACTAATGTTTCTAAATACAGAGTTTCTAAAATAGAGACATAATTGAAGAAAAGAATGGAAACTAATAGTTTACAAGATTTACAATATATTGACCATTAATAAATCTAAATATTATTTTAATACCCTCCCTCAATGGTCAATCTATCAACTACACCAAGATGCCCCCTAAATTTGACAAACTTATCCGAGCTCAGAGACTTGGTGAGAAAATCAACAGTCTGATCTTCTATCGGAACATACTGCAGTACCACTAATCCATCTTCGACAAGCTAGTGGATGAAATGACAATGAAGTTCAACATGCTTTGTCCTTTCATGGAAGACTGGATTTTTGGCGAGTTTCAGCACCCCTTGATTGTCACAGTACAAGGGGGAAGGCCCTGCTTGAGACATTTGCATGTCAAAAAGCACCCTTTGAAGCCAAACTATCTCACAAGCTACTTTAACAGTTCCCCGATATTTAGCTTTAGTTGAGGAAAGAGCCACTACCTACTGCTTCTTGCTGGTCCATGTAACTGCACCTGTACCCAAACTGAATACATACACTGAAGTAGATTTCTTGTTATCAACAAAACCTGCCCAATCTGAGTCTATATAGCCAATCAGCTTAGGATCTTTGCACCTTCCATACAGAATGCCAAAGTCGGAAGTGCCTTTCACATATCTCAGCACACACTTCGCTGCAACCCAATGTTTAGCTTTAGGGGCTGTCATGAAGCGAGAAATGTAGCTCACCGCAAAACTGATGTCAGGTCTAGTAGCAGTGAGGTAGATGAGGCTGCCTACTAGTTGCCTGAATACCGATTCATTTTGCATAGACGAATGTGATTTTGCTAATAGTTTTAGCCCTTTCTCCATAGGTATAGAGGTAGGTTTGCAATCATTCATTCTAAACTTATCAAGAAGACTGCGAGCATACTTGGACTGAGAAATGAAGATGCTATGAGCCGTCTGCCAAACCTCAACACCAAGACAATATAGAAGAAGTCCCAAATCTATCATGTCAAATGATTGATTGAGATTATGTTTGATCTCCTCAATCAGATGTTCTGAGCTACCAGTAATGATAAGGTCATCAACATAGACAACAAGCACAAGAATATCATCACCAAACTATTTGACATACAAATTTGAATCAAAAGGGTTTCTATGAAAACCATGATCAACAAGGTACTTATCAATTTTCATGGACCATGCCTGTGGAGCCTGTTTAAGGCCATAGAGTGCTTTCATGAGTCTGCAAACTTGGTGTTCTTTACTAGCAACCTTGAAACCAGGAGTTTGATTCATGTAGACCTCTTCCTGTAGATCACCATTGAGAAATGCACTCTTGACATCCATTTGATGGACTTTCCATCCAAACTGGGCTGCAATAGTGAGGACAAGCCGAATAGTACTCATCTTGGCTGTATGTTGTACCCAAACCAAATTTTTTGCTTCATCAAGGCATTTTGCTTAAAATAGTCTAAATCTTGCTAATATGATGTAAAATACAGTTTTTTGGGCAATATCAAGCATAGAGTTTTGTTAATGTTTTGTCAGTCAAAGGCAGTGTCCATTGATCAAAACCTGAATCAGAGACTCAAAACGAAGCATTTCATGGTGGAGGAGCATTTCACGACAACACTTATACAAATTCATGGTCGTTTCACTGGCTAAAATGATGATTTCAATGGTCAATTTTTTAAGATTTCTCAAGGAAAAGCAAAATTGCGCCCCTGTAGCTCAGGGGCACCCTTCTTTTTGAAGGCCTAAATTTTGTGATAAATGCTCAAGCATACAGTCAATCTCTTCAGAATTAGTCTGCCTATCCGATGAGCTATCCTGCGAGACTATCCGAGACTCGTAACTCCGGTAACTGGCGATAGAAGTTGAAGATTCCAAAGTTGCAGTTTGCAAAAGCTCGTCTTTTTCCAGCTTTTGCGCCCCTGTAGCTCAAGGGCGCACCTCTTAATGGAGGTTTAGATCTTGGTATTCCTAATAGTTAATGTATTCAATCTCTTCACGACTAGTCTGCCTATCCGACGAGCTGTCAAATGCAGTGATTCGAGTCCCAGAGTTCCGGCAGTCGACGTCAGAAGATGAGCTTATGAGGAGAGTTCACATCACAAGAGCTCCCTCAAATGGTGAATTGCGCCCCTGTGCCCTTCAAGATGACCTCTAAGATGGCAGAATTTGCAGACGAGGTCTTCCTGTCATCTGTGCTACTCTAGTTCGCCTTCGCGATGCATCAAGTTGCTTGTTAATCCGACATTCTGAGAGATTGTGGCAGAGATTCTACTAGGCACGTAATTTAACGAGCGAACTGAAATGTAAATTTCATTGTATTTTTGTAGGCCAGGGGCGCCTAGCCTTCAGGCCTGTCAGATGAGGTTATTGACGTTCGAAGTCTTCACGAGACTTGAGTGTAATTACTCCAGCTATTCAACGAGCCCAGCCGTCAGCCTCCGAGATTTGGCAAACGCTCGTACGTGCGAGGTCTTTGGCAAAATACTGCAGAACGAAGACGGCTCAGAAATTGGCTAAGTCTGGTCGTCTATTCTTGGGAAAGGCGCCTTTCTATTTGAGGTCTTAGAAGCAGTTTTCTTGCTTCGTCGCCTCCAGAGACATCTCTCGTAGGTCCTTCTGGCTGCGCGTCGAGACAGATGGTGCTCGAATCAGGCCATCCCAGCTCCAGATATCAGAGGTCAAAGTTGGGCATCTGGTTGAGAGTTGTTCTTTTGTCAAAACGGCGTTTGTGCTTTCTCAGGCCAAGGGCGCTTTTACTTTTGAGGTCCTTAATACACTTTTCAAATGCCTTGCGTATATTCGCGGGATGCGGAATACCTCTAGTCATGCAGTGAGCTTGTTTGCTAGTCAGCAGGGTTCACCGTTCGTTGTCAAACAGCCATTTGAAGCGTTAGATGGCAGTTTGGAGAAATGGTTGTCTGGTACTTGAAAATCAATTTAATCAAGGGCACCTAATTCTTTGAGGTGTTAAATGATAGATTTTGCAATGACGACTCCCAGAAAACATTTCTTCCTTGCTTTGCAGGCTTTGCGATGAATACACTTGCTCAGTCTCAGCATCATCTAGTCACCCAAAAATCAATGTCGAAGATGGTCAGTTGTAACTTTGTACTCAGCTACAAAGTAGGAAGTTAATAAAAAATGCAATATCTTGACCAAATGGACGCCTATGAGGTCAAATGAAGACTTTTTGAAATCAGTGAAGTTCGTAGGTGAATCCTAAAGCTTCACATGGTTTGTCAACTGATTTAAAATAATATTTAATATTTATTCTTGCATATTTAAAGCATTAATGGCGATTTTCTAAAGATGGCGCCTTTGCAAATTGCATGATAAATATTATTTTATTATTATTTATTTCCAGACTCAGTGTTAGTATCAATGTAACAGGAAGGGGTCCAATCAGAAGCCTTCTATTTTAGTTAAGGTTTTGAATCTTGTAGTGAACAAGATGGTGCGAATTTTCTTTATTTAAGCATGGCGCCATCATTAATCATTCACACAACGTCAAGAAAATTCGTTTTTCTTCAAGAGCAAAGGCGATTTTACAAACAAAGGCAAATTTTCAAGGCAAAGGCGAATTCATCATCAGCAATCAAAGGCGATTTCATCAAAACAATTCTTTTTGCAGGTTTTAGTTCACATTCATCAGCAAGTTTGAAGAACAGGGGCGATTTTCACAGAAGAAAGAGCTTATAAAAAACGTCTTTCTCCTCTTTGTTTCTCAAATTTCTCTCAAAACACAATTCGCATGTTCCTGAAGTTGACAAAATTGGGCAAGTCTAAACATCTAGATCATTTCTATATAACTTCCTCGAATTAAATTCGTGCGTTTGATTTTTCAGGAATTTTTAACTCTAGAGCATTTGTTCTCGAGTTTCTAATTTTCTCAACTGAAATCTCTTTGCATGGTCGAGTAGAAGTTAGATTTTCACATTTCTGACGTTCTGGGTTGTCTTAGAATCTTTTTCTAGACAAAACCCATATCTCAGATTTTTCACCGAAAATAATTCTTCAAAAGGCTATTTTTAGCCTCAGCAGGCTATTTTTAGCTTTCCAGAAATCTTGTCAGAACATAGTCGAGTTCACAGTCAACAGGCGAGTTTTTCAGAATGCAGTACACTCAACTCGAATACAGGACCAAATCAGTCCTTACTAACGACTTCATCGGGACAGTTGAGACGAATCTTCACAAGGTGCTGCCAGAAGCATCCTTAGATCCAATCAAGATCAGAGATTCGATTATTCAAAACATTCAGCAGTTCGGGTTATTGGAGGCCGCTTCCATTCCTATCCCTGTTCATTGTGTTGAGTTTGTGATCTCTTGTATTAAGCATTACAATTCTACTACCCGTGAGATAGTGTTAGTAGATGGACGAGTTATTTGCAGTCTCAAGCCTTTGGACGTTGAAAGAAGTTTTGGTGTACCTCAACACCCGAATAGTCTAGTTATTTCTATGGAGCAGTGCGAGCATGCATTCAATGCTGATGTGGACAAGTGCCAGAATAAAATGGCAGAAAGATGGTTAAAGCAAGCGAGGAACATATTGCCAAACAATGTGGGTCGTGGTGAGTACAAGAATGAGTACTCAATTCTAATTACACTCTTGAATCGTGTCGCAGGTCAATCACATGCAAACGTTTTCCAGCCTTGGATGTATTACATTATTGGTCGCATCATATCTGGGCAGGAGCATTATGACTAGGCATCCTTCATCAGCGATATTATCCACAAGCAGATCATCGGTTTCCTAGTTGCTCATGAGTTTCACATGTGTTCTTATCTCGTGTACTTGATTGCTTATCAAGGTCAGTTCCGAGGACTAAACACCATGGGCATTCTCAGTGTTCAAAAATTCTATCACTATTATGATCAGCTTGAATTCACTAAGGCTGAACGTCACTTCAAGCGTGTTCACAAGGCTTTCTTGACTTATACAGTGAGAAATTTGGACCGGGAGTTGCACATTCGTATCTCGGCAGTTGCTAGAGCAACAATGGATGGTTGGGCGGATTGGTTTATCCAGTTCCCGACATACACCTACATCCGAGTATATGGATTTATAGGAAATCCAACTATGCTTCCACGTTATCCTTCGGATAAAACAGTCTTTATGGAGTTCCTGAGGCAGTTGCATGACGTTCATCGTCTTCTACGCTGCAAGCATAGACCAGCTGCCAACTTTCCTTTTCAGTTTGGAATGTATTGGTGCAAGACGGCAGTTGATGCCAAAGTTGCAGGACAGGAGCTTGAGAAATATCATCTCAAGTATCTTGTTGAGGCACATGCCTATGATCTTTGGGGTCATTACACAACTCGCCTTGTTGGATGCGCATATCATGAGCCTTCTATGGAGGATTATTGGGCAAACTGCGCAGACGACTTTGAGGTTCGCAGACGTAGCTATGGCCGCTTCTCTCTCTCACAGATTTATGTTTTCTTATCAGAAGATGTGGGAGGTTTATCAGATGATGAGGGAGAAGTTCTTCCTCAATTTTTCAGAGAGCAGGTTGACACACAGCCGCTGCCAGTAGTTGATTGGTACGCCAAGGAATACGCAACAGTAAAAGAGAGGTCAAGTAGAGTTATTCAAAACAGTATACTTTACCTCAACAGCAAGAGGACCAGGAGGGTAAGTGTTCCTAGAGCGGAGCCGCCATTGGTGAATCTTTCACTGCCTTCCTCGTCAAAACCTAAACAGAAGAAGAGGAGTAACCCTCCTAAGAAAGGTCAAGCGCCAAACAATTCAAAAGGCAAGGCGCTTGCCATTGATACACGTAAAGAGCGATAGGCGGCCTATCCAGAGCCAGTTCAGAGTCCGCCAATGCCTGAGGTTCAGACTCAAGTTCCTACACCAGTTCCGAGCAGTCACCAGCCCCAATTCATATTGAATTGGATTTAGACTCCCCATCTCGTAGTGGTTCTTCTACATATTCACTCTCGTCACAACCTCCTGTTGCTAGTACAGATCCTTCCAGTAGCATTAGCCGAGATCAGTCTTGGATTGAAATAACTGGGAAGGAAGAGGAGGCAACCATCCTATGTCCTTAATCATTCAGATTTTGATCAAGTTTACCAGGATGTGCTAGACAAGAGGATCAAGAACATGGTCCACGTGGAGAGGAATACTGATATGGAGATGGTCGTCGAGACTGCTATACCTCC
>VDFB02001117.1:0-26267 GCA_007258455.2 Sequoia sempervirens
CATCTCTTCATTGGATAAGTCAAAATACTCACAAAAATTCACTTTTAGGCCTGAATCTGATAGTTTCAAAACCAGACACCTAAAGAAGCAAAAAGTGCAAATTGAAAGCTCCTATTTCCACCTTTGAATATTTAGAAATTAAAAAGTGGACTCATTCACCATGGGTGGTGAATGAGTCCCACTTCCAAGCCTATTTTTGGTTTTTTTCATTTTTAGACACCCATTTTTTTGAAACGGGCTCGGAATAGTTTCACAAAACTAGGACCGATTTGCCCAAAATGGTGAATGAGTCCCACCAGGCCTAAAAATTAGCATCAACAACATTCAAGAAGTCATTTCCAATACCCATCCAGATCACAAGTGCATACTTTCAATTTCATCTATTTATGTTGCAATTTGCATTCATTTTTAGGTGTTTTTTTAGGTGTTTTTGCATTACATAATGTGTTTTCAAACAATCTTCTTTTACTTAGTTTCCATTCATTAATCAATAAATTTCATTCGTTTGTTTCATTTATATATAATTGAATCATACATGCATTAGTTTGAGTGAACCACCTAGATTTTGGGTGTGGGATCTATCTCTTTTCATTAGGTAAAAGATCCTAATTGAGCAAAAGAGAGTCATAGCATTCCACACTTCATAAAATCTTTAGTTCAAAGCCAAAAACTTTGGTGGGGCCCATAAGCCCAAGGTGGTGTATGAGTCCTATATGACTAAATCTAGGCCATACAAACCAAAATTATTAAATTATGATTGGTTATTTGATATGCGTCAAAATTATCCTCAAAAGATGCATTAAATAAGGCTTGTGGATGCAAAATAAGACCAACTAAGCCATAAAGAAGCCCAATTTTAGTAGGGAGGGCCCAAAAAACTTTGAAAATGTAGAGGGATACATTTTCCTACACTACAAATATATTCATTTGTTTATTCAATTTGATTCATATGCTAATCTTTGTCACAATCTGTACCACTGACTACAAATCAAATCTCCAATGAAAATTGTCGTTGGAGTAGTTGAGCTAATTAAATTTGAGCACAGATTCAAAACCCTTGTTCACAAAGACCTATCCATTTGATTCCATCTCATTCAAATATGGGTCATCAATTTCTTTCCTTCATGCCATGATCCTTTGATTCATGCTCATCACCTATCTTTAAAACATTTCCATTAGATTAAAGGTACATTTAATTATCATTGCTGATCTCACTTCTTTGTTTATAATGATTGCATATTGCTACTCTACTGAGGGTATCCAATTCTATTTCAACAATGTAAAGAAACTCCACAATGCAATAACAACTTGCCACATGTCTTCTATTCCATGTCATGCACATGTCATACCAAAGAGCTGAGCTAGGGACCCACTGTATTGATAGCGGGGTAGTGGGAAACTGCCATATGTCGTTATCTTATGTCACATTCCACTATCACTTGAAGTTTATCACTCATTTTAGATCACATTCCTTCATTTCACTTCACAACAATCATGTGAAATAATCGAGCGATGTCTCGCCATGTGTCCATCATGATTTCATCATTGGCCTACAAAATCTTAACCCACATGAAACTCCTTATGCATTGTATGATCATCAGCCACATGATCTCAACTATTTCCTACTATCTTGTGGGGCTTAGATGGGAAACCACCATGTGCACTGTAGGTTGATAGGCATCGTCGACCTTTAGAGGGTTGATCACTGCCATTTATTGCATATCAAAAAAACACTTCTATGCATAAAATATTAAAGCACAATGTGAAGGATGGTTGTGATAACCACCTGACTATCAAGCTCCAACACATACCATTGATCTTCCATAGAACCTCATCAACAAATGAACCCATAGCTCTAGATAAGAGGGTTGGTCATGCCAATGACTCCAATGGCTCCAATGGCTCATGTCATAACTTGAACAACCTATCACTACCAATACCTAGTCACAATTAAAATATAAACTTGGTTTATTTTCATGACTATTTAGATATTAGGGTTTATCTGAAAAACCCTAGATTTTTTCGAGAGCACAAGTAATTCTTTTCTAAGCACATTATACATCCTATGGACCTACACCACACATTTTTGAGAAGTTCTCAGAAAACCCATATTGAATTTAGCCTTAGATAATACTTCAAAAACCTAGAAGAACCCTTTGCAACAACATGCCACTATTGCATGGCAACATTGCAACAATTTGAGCAACTCTACAACTTTTGCAAATAGATGCTCTAGTCACCAACAATCTACACTAAATCTTCTAGAACTAGATCCACTACATCTCCTAATTCTCCTTTGTCATAAATGACACCTTTTTACATCAACGATGCATCTAATTTTCCAACACTAAAAAAGTATTAAATTTTATATTTTATGAAATGCATAGTTGTTCCAAACACCTAACCATGTTCTAAAAATAAATGCATATTCCAAAAATGGGTACACATTCTAAAAAATAGGTTATGTAGAGAAAATAATTAATAGATTTAAGGAGTAGGTACTCATTCCTAATTTTTTATGTATTTTTATTGAGTTCTCATTTATTAACAAGATCCCAAACCATAATGGCTATCCATATGAATCAAGGAGTTTATGTTTGAGATCATGTTCATAAATTGGTACTCATTTTCAATGAAATATGTACTCATTCCTATGATCATTTTACCACCACATAGGAATTTCACTAAAAGGATTCAATTGTTAAGGAGGAGAACTATAATTGATATTTTGGGAAAGGACTCAATGTATCAAGTTAAAATTCAAATTGTTTGGATACATGAATTTCAATACATGTATGTTTAAATACAAAAGTAAATATGGCTAGCATCTTTTACTATTACATAAAATATTAACATGCTTTAAAAAAGAAAATTATTAGACATATAAAGCTAGGGTTCTATTCTCAAGCCTTGAACAAGAAATATCCTATGTATTAGAGGTGGGATAAGGGAGGGAAAAATGTGATGAACAAATAATGTTGAAATGTTATGAACTATGTCTTGGGGGCATGGAAGGGAACTTTTGCATAGAGAAAGGAAAATGCTCTTTGCAAACTTGAGGCAATCAGTAATAAATTGTGCTCTCATGCTAAATTAGGAGCCACATCTACTGTCAGTACCCATTTAGAAGCATTTAATTAATCTAGTGTGCTTTGGATAATGGTTAATCAATTTTGTGTGCTTTGGTCTATTGCTCAAAACTTCTATGTTGTGCACTAGTGTTGCAAGGAAGGTTTTATATTTTATTATTTTTTGGCTTCATTCTAGGTCAATATCGTGTCTTAAAGTGGCATTAGGAACAAGTAGGTAGGGAATTGATTGATTGGCTTTGACCAAGGGTGAATGAATTAAATTTAATGCTAGTTGCATGGGGATGAGATCCCTCTTATGTGATCTCACCTAGTGGAGGCTAGGCTAAATTCTCGCATCATTATAAAACTCACCTTTTACGTATATATATATATATAACTTAATTTTATTTAGTTAACTTTATAAACAAAAAACATTTGAATATTCCTTTTAACTTATAACTAAAGTAAGATGCAATTTATTCACCCTTAATTTATACATGTTACAAAAATTAAATATCAAAATCATCCAATACTAAAAAATGGCTAACAAAATGAAATTTGAATATTATTAATTATGTTAAACTCATTAACACAAATAAACATAAAAAATTAGATTAATGCAAACTCTTAAACTTATTCACAAATATTGAATTTTTCAAGCAAAATCATAACATGTATGATTATAACCTTCATCCATATGAACTGTCAAGCGAAATAAGAACCTGGAAGCAACAATTTAATCAATGAAAAGATTTTTTTGCTCAACCAATAAGAATATTATAAAAGTAATATATCCTTATGAAGGTTTAAATCAAACACCCATGCAATTTGACATTTGATTTCTTCCTCCTCTTCTTGAGTATTACATAAAATATTAACATGATTTAAAAAAGAAAATGATTAGACAAATAAAGCTAGGCTTCTCTTATCAAGCCCTTAACATGAAATATCTTATGTATTAGAGGTGGGGCAAGGGAGGGAAAAAATTAATGAACCAACAATGTAAAAATGTCACTCTTTTATAGGCTATGATGTGGTGCCCTATCATTTGTCTTTTGTTTCCTAAGCGAAAGATAACTTTCGCCTCTTCATAATTGATAACTATATTTAACCTTATCCAATAGAAATCTATACGTATGAAATTAATAACTATAAAATTCATATCTAAGTTCAATTTATTTAATTAAATTTGTATTATTATTTTTTTAATATTTCTTTTAACTCATAGCTAAAACAAGATAACAATTTGTTCACCCTTAATTCGCAAATGATACAAAACTTAAACATCTAAAACTAAAATTGACTACCAAAATAATATTTCAATATTATTAATTACACCAAACTCATTAACATGAATAAACATAAAAAAATTGAATTAATGCAAACCTTAAAATTTATTAAAAATATTGAATCTGTCAAGCAAAATCATAACTTTTATGATTATAACCTTCCTCCATATGAACTGTAAAGCGAAATCATAACTATTAGAGTTCCCACAACAATTTAATCAATGAAAACATCTTTCGATCAATCATCAAACGCCCATGCAACTTGACCCCTGATTTCTTCCTCCTCTTCCCGAGTATAATCATTCTTTATGCCAAATTTCTGCCGAATTTGCTCAGGTGATAAATCTTTGATCATGTCAGCTACAGTACCACATAAGAATTCGAAAAGATTGTTTATCTTCAAGTAATCAGAAGCCTGCACATCCCACATAAATTAATAAATAAACCATCGTACAACTGAGAAATTTAAATGTGAATGGTGTACAAAATGCCAAACATACCATAAGAAGATCGTAAAGTGTTGCTTCATTGAAATCTACAAACTGCTTATCCCAAGTTTTTTTAACTTCCTCTGACTGGCCAGATTTGTCGGCTTCCAAATGATATTTGACGTATTCAATGACCTTTGCTAACAATGTACTGGAAACATTAGAGACAGGTAAATTAGTGCGGCTACCTGTAAGTTCTATAAATTTTCTAATGATCTCCATCTGCATAACGACCTCATATTCCACCTCAATCACCTTCTCGTCTGAGGTGAGTAATATCACCTTACGTTGCTCAGCCATAAGTAATTTATTGCCTGCGCCAGAAAACTCCACAAGTAGAAAATCTAAACTTAACTCTGTAAAAAGTCCGCACGAGAATGTTATGAATGACAGACACCGATGTGAGAAGATAAATAGCAACACGATTTTTCCACATGAAGCGGCGCGTCGGTTGACGTGAAGCGTCGTGTCTGTTTGTGTTTGTAACGTCGTCCCTTAGTTTCACCCCTTAACATTTTAGTTTAAGCTCCTAGGATTTTATATCACTAATAGGATTTTTAGATTTCTTTCTTTTATTTTTTCATATCTTATTTTCAAATCTGACCATCCTTTTTAGTGTTGTGTTTCATTTTAGGGTTTGGTTTGCTTATTCTTACATACTAGCTTTTATTCAATCTATTCATTTTTGTGTGAATTTAAGGTTTTTACATTTCACATCTATATTATATCTAATCTAATATTAATTCTTTGATTTAAAGTCGATGATATCAATTTTCTGATCTAAAATAAATGGTACTAATTTCTTGAATTCAAACAAATAGTGTTAATCTCTTTATTTAAAATAAATTGTATCTTATTTTCATATCATTTGAGTCATCTTAATAGGTTTTACATCTTTATTTTGTGCTCTTGTGAACCATACACTTCTCATGTTTGGATAAACTATTATTTTATATCATGGATTTGTATTTCGATTTATCCTTCACACCAATTATTTCTTCCCTTACTATGCCATATTTATATAATTTTTTATGTGGTCAATTTATCTCGAGTTCATTTATGATATTTTAGCATACAAGTGGGATCAACTTATCTATATACAAGTACTATATCACTTCTCTTGTTTATTTTCTTCATATGAGAATTTTGTCACCACATTATCATCACTATTGGAAATTATTACTACACTTAACCATGATGCTCACATGTTCAATATCTCTTTTAGAAATGGTTATTATAGTGCACTTGACTCTCATTAGTATTTACCTCTTAGAAAATCTCCTTCACATGATTTGATTTAAGAGACACCTATTGTAGACCATGTTTATTATATGTACACATGGCATTGGCACACCTAGTGAGGATTTTCATTTGATATTGTCATGATCATCCTATGTCCATAGATCCATGTTCATTTCATATGCTACTATAATTTATACATTAAAATGTGTTTCATGAAGAGAATTCCACAATACCTCATGTAGACCCTATAAGTATTCATGATAGGTTTTTTCTTAATTCGTAAAGATGAAGGCATTACAATATATAATACTTCTTAGCGATGCCATACAAATAATTCTAATGAATCTCAAATTGTCCTTAATTTAAATTACTCCTAAGAAATCCAAGATAAAATAAATATCAAATGATGGAGAGAGAGAGATGATAAATTACAAACAAAATCATTGACTTCAAACAAAAAATTAAATTAAAATAAAAGTAGAGATTATCGTTCATGAAGATAAAAACCTTTATAAAAATAATAATTCTTGATCATCTTGTAGAATGATTTTCAATGAAACTTTGAATAAAAATATCCTAAACCTAATCTAACTAAGATGAACAAAAGAGTAAATATAGATTCATATATATGTAAATAGGAGAGAGAGGTAGAGAGATTTTTTTTCAATTATAAATAAAACCATTTAATTTAGAGCCTCCCTTAGAAATATAATAGATTGTTCACAAAATTTATAGTCTAAACATAATGTCCAAACACCATAATCACATGCACAAATTACCATTCAACATTTTGAGAAACAACTAATAGAAAATATTTTAATTTCAATATGAAATAGAGATAAAAGGAAATAACCACCATATTTCTACATGTTTTGTAGAAAACAAGCTCGCGCCTAGATTCATACATCAAATCTCAAAATTGTGTTTATAGTGAATAAATTCATATAAGATACAATGACACATTCTCTTCTTTACAAAACATAGATTGAAAACTAAAGTCACTCCCTACTAGACAAGTTACGCAGAAGAAATTGTGTTCCCATTTTCCCACCCTAAAATAATGACAACAAGCTTGGCCTAAATAAAATTCAAATATGGAGATACAAGAAGATCTTAGTTGGATGAATTAATTATTTATAATTTATTTTCAAAAGATTATTGATCACTATGATTTTATTTTTCAATTAGAAAAATGGGTTAGGATTGAGAAAATATGTTTTTTGTTAGGAAAATAAATTTCTAATTAGGAAAATAGGTAGTGGATTATGAAAATATATTAGCATTAAAGAGTGGGTTTTTGTTTGAGGAAAATGAATTTTGGATGGAAAAATGGGTTGTAAGATGGGAAATAAAGTTTTTGTGAGGGAAACAACTTTGTATTAGGAAAAAAAAAATTAGATAGGAAAACATATTTACGTTAGGAAAATAAGTATTTTAGATATGAAAATATTTTTTGTTCAGAAAATGGATTTTTCATTGAGGGAAATAGGTTAGGCTTGTGATAATATGATTACCAAGATATGCATGTGTCTAAAGATTTATCCAACTAGATGGTGGTTGAATAGAGGTGTTCCACTATACTAAGCTTGATTTAGGTTTTTATGAGGATGACTAAGGTTTAATGGAGGTAGTGGGCTAATGTTGCATAACACATATGCTTTAGATTAGGGAAGAGAGCGAAATAAGGGTAGTCCTAACCTAGTGGTGACATTTAGAAACACTAAATTTAATCTTTAAATAGGGTAGATGATTGTGACATTGGGGGACGTATGGAGGATATTATAGATTTTGATTCATGGGGAGTATGCATATCGAAATATATTGAATTTCTAGTGAATTTATAGAGCCAATGTGTGTGTGTGTGTGTGTGTGTGTGCGTGTGTGTGTGTGTGATATTTATATTGATCCATGGATTATGTTATATGATGTATTCATTTATGGATTTGTTAATATTTATGCTTATTCAAGAGATATAGTGACACATATTGGGGGTGAGTATATAGGATACCCTTGGAAGTTATGGTGACAATTAGTAGTATGTTTCTAGATAACGATACTAAGAGGTTGTTTATGATAGGTCTCTAAAATATGGTGGTCACCATGATCAATATGGAGAGTTTTCTTGCATGGGTACCATTTGTATTGGTATACTTATATAGTGATTTGAACTTGGTAGGTTAGTTAATACAATTGAGTGATTGATGATTTTTTGGCTATAAACATTTCATGTAAGTCATACAAGTTTTGATATACTTATGGATTAAATGATAAATTTTACTTCAGCTTCTTGATTTTTTAATACTATATTATTGGGAAATATGATTATATAATTTTCATAGAGCTAATATGGTGTTAAGTTTTTTTTAGCTATAAAAGGACATCCCACATTGCTACATAATTAGTTGGGAATTTTGAGAGGATGGGAATGAAGTTTCATAAGAAGGAAAGAACGATGTCTTTGGAATTTGGATCGTGTTAGCACAACTATAGTGGGATGAGTGAGAAGATATGATAAATGTAAATACATAGTGGTTGGGTATGAGGAATTTTTGGTAGGCCTTAGGCGTAAGTGATTGAAAATACGATGAAAACAAATTTCTAAGGATATGGGGGTCATTATTTGGGTAGCTATGCAAGCATAGAACCATTAAGAAAAGTGTGAAGGAAAGAGATTAATATTATAGGTTGTTCTAGTGGTGGTACTTATAGTAGTACCAATAGTGTGAGCTTGAGGAGTTGATGATAAGGGGGATGATATGCATAAAATAATGAAGGATGTTCCTGTATAGGAAGGCATAACATATACTAGGTTACTAGGGCCCCAGAGGAAGGACTCTAGAGATAGAGTGGGATGCTTTACAAATATAGAGAGATGGAGTAGATGTAGAGAAGAATGGATTAGAGAAATGATTGGAAGTGTAAAAGGTAGAAAAATGCATTATATACAAAGATGTATACTACATAAATAGATTAAGATGTTGTATAGGATCTACAACATGTCTTAAATATTAACAGGTGTGATAAAACATTAAGTGACATGCAACATACACTATAAGAGGATAAATACTATAAACTTGTCAATGAGTGATGTGCTAACATAGAAAAGGGACCCTTTATATGTAAAACTAGAGTCTCTATCAAGGGATTTTAGTAGATCAGAACTAGCAAGTCACCATTACCATCACCAAATTAATTAGCTAGGTCATAGAATTGAGAGGTGGATAACAATAATTGTGTATGACTAGCCATATTAATGATCAATATTCTATGAGGTAATGTACCAATTTTTATTTTTAAGATGATGTACATTTACTTAGCAATCATATATATATGATATATGATGTTTGGATTTATCCATGGATTGTGTTATATGATGGATTCATAGATAGTTATGTTAATATTTTTACTTATGGATTCTAATCAATCATGAACATACATATTATGATTTTAGGATGTCTTTAATTTACATATGTATTTTTATGGATAGATAATTATAAAATTATATTTTAAATTTAAATTCTTTTTATTATGGAAAATATGGCTAACAATGAATAGTTGACAAAAATATCAGTTATAAATTATTTATAACTAGTATATTTGTAACCATACAAAAACATCAACATGCATACATATCATTATAAGACCATAAACATACATCGCACTATATTGAACATCTACATTATCCATACATCCATATGCATACATCATCTTCTCATAAATTACATAGAAAAGTAGAGAAAAATAAATGCATCCATATCATTTGCATAAGCATACACATCTCATATCATAGCATCCATCCCATAAAATGTCATGAAAAAGATACTGAAAGAGAAGAAAACACATCCATTTCATAAAATTGCATATCATATAAATCACATCTCATAACATCACATAATAAATCATCATCACATATCCTATCACCCATAAATAAAGGAAGTGCATCCATCACATTTACATCCATACATAAATCATAACACATATTGTAGATGTGCAAAATTAGCATATTGCATTTAATCAAATCCATTCATCAAATAAATCAAGTCTATTTGATTTATCTCTAAAGTCATCCATTTAAATTAAATAAATCAACTTTATTTAATTTAATCCTAACATCACCCTCTTTGATTAAATAAATCAAATCTTTATTTAATTAAATTTAAAAACATCTTTCATCTCCTTTTTTATTTAGTTTAATCCATAAATCTAAAGAAAAAATGTCAAATCACCTAACCCTCTTTTAAATTAACTAAATTAGGATTAAATCTAATCTAATTCATGTCATATTCTCTAGATTTTCTCACTTGCATAAATAAATCAATTAATTCATTTATTAAATCCTCATTTTTGCTCAACAAGGCATCTTTGGAGAATATTCCCTCAAGTTTGAATTCAAATCAAGTTCACTTACAAGTCCCTTCCAACATGGCATTAACTCCCCTCTTACATGTCCCCCACTTGGCATTTAAGCCCCCTTTTCTCCCTCCAACAAGCCAAATTTGAAATTTGAAAAGGCCAATTAATGTCATTTATTGGCACATTGACCAAAACTTGCACATCCTCCATCCACTCACATGGTGACAAGTGGATCCTTCCTATTGGTTGAATCTTTATCCCACATTGCTCTCTTTTGGGCATTCTTCCAACTTGATATTCTATAAATTGGAAGTCTCATTCCTCATTTTAGCATCCACAATCTCTTGCAAATTTACTCTCTTCACATTGAAAGCTATTTTTTTCCATTGCATCTTCATCATTAGCTTGTCAAGGGTTGGGAAAGGGTCACTTTTCACAACAAAGTGACACCAATCCACTATGGAATAGGTGTGCATTGTACTTTTTAAGATTTCAACTAGTTTGTTTTGTTGTTTTGTTTGTAGAGCATAATGGATTATTTCATAAAGAGTGCTATTTTGTTTGCTTTCTTTAAACTAACTTCATGATAATATATATATGCATTTTATTGCTTTGAGTCACCTTTAAGAGAGGGATTACTATGAGAAACACCTCACAACAGGAAAATCATAGGAAATTTCTTGCAAACATGTTTACCGGTGGACTATATCAAAGGGTGTGAAATCATGAGAAATTAGCATCAATCCATGCCAACAATAGACTGCACCTAATCCCATTCCTTAAGTAAAACGGGAATGCTTAAAAATCCTTAAGTTGCCAAGCGAATGAGTGTTGGTTTTTCGTATTCACAGTGTGTTTTCATTAAGAACCATGTTTGTAGCAACCAACTATTCCATCCAACGAGTTTATCAAAGTGGTGCATTGGAACTTAGATTCCAAGAAGTTACTTGTCGTGTCCAATCTTGGTTAAAATATAGAGGTTAAGACTTCATTCTTAACATACCTTTATATTTTTTCCTTGGTTCCATGTAAAATCATCTCTTCTACTACGAAGGGCATGAGGCAAGCCCACCAAGAAAAACATACCAATTGAGCTAGGATGTTATATTGCTTGTGAGTCAGTTTGAAAACACAGTGTTTGGGTCCAAAACATTGAGGAAAACATTAAACAAATCATTAGAATTTCAAACTCTTTGAGAGGAACAAATACCTTTGAAAATTCTTCATGTTACTGCTTGTCCCTAGGGGTTCTTATCCCTAGACAACTTCTAAACATTGAGACCTATATCTTGATTTGTTAATTTCAAAGTCAAGAAAACATTAGTCTTTTGGTTTGAACTACTCTTAGAGAAAAGCATGTTCTTCACTATCTTGGTCTTGTAAGAAAGGTTCTCCTTAGGTTCATTTAGTATCAAATCAAACACTTCATCCAACCCAAAAATTTATCATCTCCATCCCATGAACAACTTTAGAGCTTTGGAAACATCATTATCTAGACTTAGGTACATCCCTAAACCAAATCAAAATCATCTATTTAGTTAGGTGTGTTTGCATGAATCCTTCCACACATAGTTAAATTATCACCTCTTTGAAAAATTTTATCCTAAATATCACATCTCACATCTTAGGGTTTACAAATTAATTATCCAATCAAAACAATCAAAATCAAACACTAAGTCTATCATTGATCCAAAGTTCCTAAAATTTTTGACACCCATATCATTCACCCTTTTCATCTTCCATCTCATCATTGGTCTTAAACACCTTAGGGGTCACTTTTGCAACAAGGTAAAAACACAAGAAGAATATGGAATATAAACTTTCTCCATACATCATGAGTAATCCAAATCAATTAAACTTTCAAAGCCTTACAATGCCAATCGATTATCAACACTCACATTTATGCAATCCATACATGGGATCATTATCTCCTACAAACCTCGGTGGAACAACAAGTGTGAGTGTGCCCAGTGCAAAGTTTGGAACACCTTTTATGATGATAGATTTAAATCTGAGTCCAAAACTACAAATCTATCAACCAAACACCCAATGCATGATCCTTCAAATGAACAACATCATCCCATCAAATCCCTACATGCCAAATGTGAATGTAAACTTTCTCCATACATCATGAGTAATCCAAATCAACTAACTTTCAAAGCCTTACAATGCCAATCGATTATCAACACTCACATTTATGCAATCCATACATGGGATCATTATCTCCTACAAACCTCGGTGGAACAACAAGTGTGAGTGTGCCCAGTGCAAAGTTTGGAACACCTTTTATGATGATAGATTTAAATCTGAGTCCAAAACTACAAATCTATCAACCAAACACCCAATGCATGAGCCTTCAAATGAACAACATCATCCCATCAAATCCCTACATGCCAAATGTGAATGTACCAAGTAGAACTTTACCAAACATGAACATTTTGAATCCAAACTTGGAAAACTTTGGGATAGATATGTTTGTGAATCACACAAATGTTGTTCAAAGTATAGACACAATGATAACAACTCCATGCATTGATCCAAGTCAAGGTAACACCATGCAAAATCAAAGTTACCTAAATCAAGGCAATCTGATTCCCAACCATAAAAATGTTCAATTTCAACCTATGATGCCAAATCTAAGCATCATCCCAAATCATAGCATTATCCAAAATCAATTTTTCCATAATCAATTACAAACACCACAAGTGTACGTTCCAAATCCACTTAAACAAAATCCAAATCAACCATATAAAGGGAGTCAAAATAAAAATAAAGATCAAAATTATCTAGATCAACTTGCTTCACTTGCCAAACTAACTTATTGAGCCAAGAGACATCTTCACTCCAAAATCAATACACTCTTCCTTTTGTTGAACCATGCCATCAAAGCATTGAGTTGTGTCCACAACCACATTAAGAACAATATCTCCAATGTCAAGAAGTTAGATATCAATATCAACGACGTCAACAAATCTAACCTCCACATCCCGAAGATCAATCACTACAAGGTCAATTTAAAGCACAAATCTCGCAAGGTAACAAACAAAAAAATACACCACTTGGGAAACCAATCAAATAAGTCCTGTAACAATTGGTAAAAGAAAATTTCATCAAGCTCCCCATCTATGGGAACTATCAAGAACCCCTCATTAAACCACTAGGGTATAATGAGGAGCACCATTTTGATTTTCACAAAACAAAGGGACACACAACATCAAGTTGTACTTCACTCAAAAATCTCATCTAAGACCTTATTGATCAAAAGATAATCACTATTGGGGACAATGATAGCATTGGCAATCTCTTCACCACAACTATTGAGAACAAAGATCAAGATCTATCCATCGATGAAGATGTTTCTACCTCATCCAATGATCAAATTAACATACATCAAGAGTCACTTTTCAATCATGATCAAAATCCACCAACAATACCCAATAATGATCCAATTCAAGAAATGTCAACATCACTTGACCCTACGATTGAAGACATCTAAAATTTCTCTGCCACATTTGTTGAAAACAAGGTTCAAAATATCTCAATTGATTAGCACATTGGGGATGTTTCTACCCCATCCAATGATCAACTCACCATACATCAAGAGCCAATTTCTTAGTGATCTATTTAAAGGATTGTTAGAGTTATTTGATCCTATTGAAATAATTCACAACCCATTGACCTATGATCATGTTGAAAATGTCTCTACATCACATTATGAGTTAGAGTACATATCTCAAGAATTATTCCAAAGTATGATCAATATCTTTCACCAATGTCTAGCAATGGTCTTTTCCAAGACATGTTGATACCCTTTAACCTCATGGTTACAGATACTGAAGGGATCCTCAAATCAACATTTGACCTAAGTCCACCCAAAGATCAAGAGGATATTGAGCCATTCCCCATGCCTAATGATGGTATCCAAGAACCCTTTGTAAGAAATACATCCTTTGAAACTGACCCATGTCAAGAACTTGACCCAAAACAAGTAAAAAGCAATTCTAAAATCATTCAAGATAAGGAATTTGTATCTCCAAGATACTACAATGATCTAATGGACACTCTCCTATCCATACAAGATGTCGCAAATGATGATCACATCAACATAGCACATACTCCTCCATCTAACCATGATATGCTTTTTGTGGATGGACATGTAGATGACCTTCCTTTAGAACCTAATTCCTTTAGTCCTGAAATTATTACGAAAAAAGAGCAGGTTAGCAATTCCTACAATCAAACAGAGTTTTCAACATTAGGATCAAATATATCCCAAATTCAGACTGAGGGAATCATGTATGAGTATATTCAACATTTTCCCCTCAAAGAAACAGGTTAGATAGAATAGGATATTCCAGAGTCAGCAGAACAACAAATTGAAATATCATCATCTACAGTGGTCATTTATTAGAGAATTCTTACCGAACAAGGCATCTCAAAACAAGCAAAATCAAGGAACAAAGGTGCTACTACTACCATACTGGGGGAAACTATGTCTCAAGCAAACGTCAACATAGGGAGCATGAAGAATCCTTATGATGAAACTGATGCCAATACAACAACCAACCATGTCATGAATCTTCATCCACCCATCACCCCATCCACAAATTGGGACCAACATCAAAAGAAATATTTGAATCAAACTACAAAGAAAATTATCAAAGAAAAAGAAGTTGGAAAGCATAATGGACAAATCAAATACAAATGGATACCAAAAAATACAAAGAAAGATCATCACTATCAAACTCCATTAGTCAAAGAAACTATGGGGAAAAATAAAAAAGGGAAAAGTATCCATCAAAGATTTCCACAAAGGAAAAAGCAAGCTTCGCAAGCAACATACAAAGTATATCAAGCAGTTGGTCCTAATTCCATGCACACTTTAGTATCCACCCATCATTGCTCATTTTCCCATGTTTGGAGAGTCAAAGGTTCCAAATTGTCAACCAATCCATCTCTTATCCCTAAACACACTCCATCCATGCCTCCAAGCATAATATACAATTCTCACATTGACCATGTGTTGGAAACGACCCTTCATCATAAGGATTTAGAAGGCACTCTATCGTGATGTGTGCACAAGAAAGAAGTTAACCCCGGTATCAACAAAGTAGATCAAGAATCTCAAAAGTTGCATTCAAGTGCATGTATCTTGGAAAAGCAGCTTCTACAAGCAGCATATCGATGGCACATTATGATAGAAGCATCTACATCAACACCACCAGATGGTTCAACATGAGTTTAAAATCTTTTAGAAAAATCCAAAAAAATAAAAAAAATAAAAATCCAAAAAAAAATAGAAAAAAAGGATTGAAAACAGTAAAGAAAAAAATTGTCCTCTAATGAAAACAACTACGGTGGTGCTTTAGATAGGTACCATGATGAAAATTTGGAAAATAGGCATCATGTGTAGAATCGAGCATCTATGTGCACCATTTCAAGAGAAAGAATCTCATCCCATCCATAATAAATCTAGTATTCCATCCATCTTATCCATAATAAATCCATTTATCCATGAACCATTTATCCAACCCACTTTCATCCATCTACATCCATCTCCCACATTATCTTGATCTTGAAAAAATTTTGGTGTACACTTTACACTTGCTTACAGTAAACATCTTGACATGGGTCATTTTCATTGATCTTATCCTATCCAACATTATATGAGCCATGAAGCATTATCCAAATGGGAATCCTTTGTTCGAACACCTGATCTTATCACAAGATAATTCTTGGCATCCTTTGTGTGCTTACCATATCCATCTGTCCACACACCTATCCAAGCATCCACCCATAGCATTTCGTACATTGCTAGACAGTGGGGGCAGATACTTACATCTTTCTTCAGGAATAAATCTTGACATATATTCTCCAACTTATGCGGTGATCTAAACATTGGAAAACATAGAATCAAATTGGTCAAACCACTTATAAGAAAAATTCCAAATCACTAGCCCATGGCATATTTTGATGAGCAACTATTCCTTATCAAGCTTCATCTTTCATCGAACATCAATCCAAGTAATCACTATCAATTGCAACTAAGTTGCACTTCAAACATCACATCAAATCATTTGAACAAATTTTGTTCCAAATCAAACTTCATCAATCATGATCAATCAAATCCAATCAAAAAATCATCGTCTCAAGATATCCTTGTGTTGCTTAACACTATCCTTGCATTATGTATCCTTAACAATGTTATCCAAATCAATCCCTCATCATCTTGGGTTATCCATCCTAATAGTTGTGTTGCTTAACACTATCCTTACATTGTTTTGCATCCTCAACAATGTTATCATCATCAATCTTGCATCATCCTGGGATGTCCATCTCAATCCTTGTGTTGCTTAACACTATCCTTGCATTGTTGTGTATCCTCAACAATCTTATCATTATCAAGCCATTGATCCGATCAATCAACCTTAGCTTGGTTTTCAAAAAAATCCAAAATAGAGGACTGATATCATCACACATGTCCATATCCAAATCGTCAAAATCATGCAAAAAATTCAAAACATCAGAAAAATAGAAAAATTCAAAAACACTCAAAAAATTAGAAAAATATCAAAAGCATGCTGTCTGAACTACATTGTCTCTGAGCTTAAATGCAGGAAAAGCTAATCTTTGATCAGCCCCTGAGACATCAAAATCCAAAAACATTCAGAAAACACAAAATCCAAAAATATTAATAAAATCTCGGAAAACCCCAAAACATTCAAAAAATAAAAAATCAAAACATTTGTAAAATCTTGAAAATACCAAAAACAACTTCAAAACATTTCAAAATATCAAAAACATCCAAATATTTGAAAAAATCCATCTGTCTTATCTCGCTTTCACTCGAAATATTTAATCATCCATAATAAAGCATCATCACCTTCATCCTTTGGCAACAAAAATAGAAACAATCACAACAATCAGCGAAAGCAAACTTCAAACAAAAAATCAAAATTGAAACAACAAACCTTTAAATGTAAAATCAAACCTTCATCATTCACAAACATGTCAATCGACCTTGTATCAATAGCCTTTCAAAAAAACCTATCAACTTTCCACCATCCACTAACATGTCCTAAGATGTATCCTTCCTACAATGGGCATTATCTTTTGACAAAACACTTTGGATAAACAAAATGACATGTCGCCATCCACTAACATGTCCTAGCATGTATCCTTCCTACAATGGGAATTATCTATTGGCAATCATTTCAGTTCTTATCCTAAGCAAAACAAATCCCTTTGGCTAGAGTATGAAGAACATTGATTTGTTTGTGTACTTGATCTTTTCTTTTGATTTATCTTATTGCCCTCATTCCAATGACCTCTCATTGATGTCTAATCAAAGTGATTTAGAGAGAAAGGAATGGGGCAACGATCATTATTTTTTTCCTATTGTTCTTGTTGGATGTTCTTGTAATAAAACTTGGTGAATAATTGCTTTGTTAGATATATATGGAGGTGTTTTGGGCAGCTTTTTGACTATTACGTTGATATGCTATACCTTTCTATGTTTTGGTCCAAGATGTTTTAAAACTTATAAAGTGCATCCTAGCAAGGTTTTTGTATGTCAGGTGTGAACAAGAATAATCCTATCTATTTGTCGAGTCAAGGTCCATCACACTAAGTGCAACACCATCCTGGTTCTTTATACCTTGATGCATCGTGCTTATGCATGTTATCAAACATAAGGTAAGTGCCCCTTTTAAAATTCCAATTCTTGATAAGAAAATAATCCATTTCTCATCATCATCTCTCATAAAGTTGGCTTGTTGGATCCTCTTGTCATCATCTCATTTCTCATTTCTTCTTTTCTGCACTAACATCATGCCATAATAGTTAATCATCATCACCAGTGCATCCATCCTGCATCCACAAACCATCAGCATTCTGCACATCATCTCACATGATGTTCATCATCATAACATAGATTTGTTAGTCTAAGAATCTCATAAAACCATACATTTGCATAAAAAATCCATTGCATAATCATATAGGCATCACCACATCATATCATCATTTAAGTTGTTTAGGATAATATAGATTGGTTATTCTAAGCATCTTAAAACCATCTCATTTGCATCATCATCATAACCATCCATACATATATCTTGAACCTATTTATCATCAGATTGACCCTCAAATCGAATATTTTCACTAAATCTCTTGAGGGGGCAATGTACCAATGTACTTTCTGTTGGGGTATCTAAAAAAAAATTAGAAAATTTTTGAATTTTGATCATGGTAAGTTTATTCTTTGAACCAACACAACAAGTACATTGCTTCAAAGAGGGGAAAAATGTAGACATGAAAAATTAGCATATTGCATTTAATCAAATCCATTCTTCAAATAAATCAAGTCTGTTGTGCCCTTATCACACACGCCCCGCTCAGAATGGGGACCCTCTTTTCTTTTGCCTTGTCGGGTCATTTTGTCACCACCATGTTTTGCATGGCCCCTTTTTTTAGTGTCTTAGATGGTCAATGTTGCTTTAAAGTCCTACCATAAGTTGACCATACCTTCCCCTTTCAATTTTGTCATATTTTGGTGCCTCACGGAGTCCCTCTGGCAGTTTCACCCTGTCAACAGCCCCGAGCCCTGTTGGGCCTGGGCGTTCAGGATTCCCTTGCCGGGTTTCCCCATTGCGCTTGCCGTTCCCAATGGTGCTCGGTTCGCGTCCTCTCGAACCCCGAGGTCTGAACTCCCGTTCTCCATCTGTAATCCATGGAAATCTCAATGGCTATTTAACCCTCCGGGCCCCAGACCCAGGAGTTCCGCTCCCGAGGTTTCGAGAGTATCTCACTGTTCCTCACGATCAACCTTTGGCAGCATCCCGCCACCATATTTATCATCTGAGGAGTTTGCAAGAAATCCTAACTACCGTTGAGTGTTCCAGGCCTGATCTTCTGGAATTCTGAGTCTAGAATTTCGTGAAGGTTCCGCCATCTCTAACAGCGGGTCTTTGCCATAACTCTACCCTCCGGGCCCTGACTCTCTCTCTACCACTGTTGACACAACCGAGTCGAAATCTTCAAGCAACCGTTGTCCTACACGCCCCAGTTGTCAAACCCCGGGTCTCCCACCACCGTTGCCGATTTTCAAATTCACCAACCCTTCTCTCGTCGTACCTACATTTAATAGGGTCATTAATGGTGATTAGGGGTATAAAAGACCCGTTCGAGCCCGTCATTATCACTTGATAGAGTTGCAAAGTGATTAGGGAACTTGCTAGAGGATCCCACCGTCTTCGACACCTTCACGCTCATCGCTCTCACTATCACTTCATTGATCGTAATTGGATCCCACATCTCCCTGCATCGAGTGTTTGAGGTAGGTCCTCTGTTCACCCTCCCAAGCATTGTTTTTATAATTTCTAAGGATTTAAATGAGTAACAATCATCAAGAAGGAATGCAAATGATAAAATACGACACCATGAACAAAACCCATGTTTTGAAAACCTAAGAAAACCTTCGAGGGTGCCCTCACGACTGATCCAGAGCTCCACCTCACCACAGCTGTTCTTCGCACAGGGAGATCATCCCCTTTGACCCCGGGACCTATCTTGGGCGTTCATACCAAAACAATGAACATTTCTTCCAACGGCAATTTCCCCTTTCAGGACTGAGCCTTTGGACTTCCTCATTTGGAAGTCACTCTGGATGCCACCGTGTCGAAACAGCGATCTCTCCCTACCCCTCTGAGCTTCGGGGCCCACCCTTCTCCTCACTTTGGGCATTTAAAATTGGACAAGCGCCCTTTGGGTCTCTCAGGCCCAAAGCTCCAGACATCCATTTCTGGGATTTCGTCCTTCATTCGCTATCAGAGAGATGTTCCTCCATCGCCAGGACCTCACAACAACACCACCTTTCTCCTGGTGATTACCCGATGTCCTTCTGACCTCCAAGCTTCGGACCTCCGTTCACCACTGGGATGTCACTTGAATAAGAAACACCCTCATTCCCGCCGGGCTCTGCCACCCAGGAGTCCTGTCCTCGTCCGCCATCTCGAGGGGAAATTCTCGCCCACCCCTCCGAGCTCTGAGCTCCACCTTTCCATCCACTGTGGGACTGAAAACAAAGATGAACAACGGACCCTTGTGCCAGGTCCGGCCTTGTTCCTAGCTATCAGCATAACTTCGCCCTTCAGCATAACCTTTTGCTGACCCCTTCCCTGATGTCCTTCTGCCTGCCGGACTCCACCCTCCTGATCACTGTCAAACTAAAAATGGAATCCAACGGCGAACACCTGCGTTGGGTCCAGTCTTGCTCCTGCATGTCGGCAAGACTTGCAGATCTTGCCGGAACCTTACCTCGCAGTGGAGGCCTCATCCTGATTTGTAACCTGTCAGGCCCTAACTATCAGGCTGCCCCCTCAAGACTTTTGTCCAACGTTTGCCATCCCGAACGGCAAAAGATGAACGCCTTCCCAGTACCATAGACCCAAACGCTGAAAAGTGAAGTTATAAACTGTTAATTGCCCTACAGCCTACTAGACCCCGGATCCCAGAGTTCCATCTCCAAAATTTTGTTTTCAATCTACTGTTCCAAACTGCAATCCCCAGACGGCTCTCTGGTCCAGGACTTCCAGATTCTCCCAAACCGACCCAAATGAGCCCAAATCTGAAATCTAACTTTGACCCACGTGCTTAATTTTAGTCCTCTTCATTACAAACCTCTCAAAGTACTAAAATCTAATCGAAGAGAATCTCCGAGAGCCCTCCACCCTATTTTCCCTTCCAAAATAGCATTCCTACCGAGGAAGTCCGACCCTCTAGGCACGAACTATCCAAATTCCCTTAATCAAAAGATCAATGACATCAGAAGATAAAAGGTCATGTTATGCTTAGTAAATTGTTTAAAATAGATATCATCTTTAGGATTTTGGCTAACATGAATGCTTTTGTGATCCATTGTGTTGACTACGTCTTTGCTTGCAAAATATATGAAATCGGGCACGAGACCTTCAATAGCACCCATCGAGAAAGACAAAGGGAAAAGGTCAGGCAAGATTCCTCGAGGGAAAGAGGACAAGGACCAGAAAAACTAATTCCAAGGTGAGCCTCTGCACTCAAATGTCACCAAGGATTGGAAGGAGATCACCGATACCAACATAGGCCACATCAATATTGACGAATTCACACAAAGAGTCAGGGTCAATCCAACGACAAACAATGCAAGGCTGATAAGGAAAAGCGGAATCGCAAAAGCTGTTGGATTCCCTCCATCCATCGTGGCCCTCAAGTTAGTCATGGCTTGTCGGGAGGCATATCAAGCCGACACAAGGACAATCATTGATAGAGAGGGAAACATTCTCGCCAACATGTCACCTGAAGGGATCACAAAGACCTTCCATATTCCCACATTTCATGAAATGGAAGCGCCCAACATAGAAGAATACCAAGTAGCATGGTATGATAATCCAGTGAGCTATAAAAGAGTAATAAATCAGCATTGGCTCAAAGAAAAGCAGGGCAGCGCTGTGAAGATTCCTCAAGAACTATTCCGCAGTGACTTCCACGAAGATTACCACGACTTGGTCACCATGTTAATCAGGGTTATGGGTCTTCTTGCGGCCGCCTACTTTCAGGAATGGATGGTGTACATCGTTGAACAAATTTTTCAGGGGAATGAGGATGTCACCACAAAGACTTCATTCTATTGGGGAGGTATAATAAGCAACTGCTTCTATCATAAATTCGTTAATGTGAAGAAGAGATCCAAATTTTATATGACTTTCTATCTTGTCTATTCCTTGGCAGATCAGAGGTAGTACAACGGGCTATTTGTGGCACCCGATCAAGAGCAGGTGCGAAGACTCAAGGCCTATGATAGGTACCTACAGCTCTAGTACCAGAACTTCAAAAGGGAATACTATAGAGTAAACGATGCCTTCATTGGCTATATTATCAAAATGATTGTTGGAGACTTTGAGAGGAGGGTTTCCCATAGTGCCAGGGCATTTTTGAAGCAGTATGCCTTCCTCTTCATTCAGTACCCGAAGTTTACATACATCCATGCCTAGGGCTTCACTGAAAGGCCAAATAGGTTGCCTCGATACCCCAATGACCAAATCATTCTTTTGGAGCTTTCCTGACAATTCCAACACATACAGGAAATCTTCAACAGTAAGCACATAGTGTGGATTTCTTATCCCATGACTCTAGGCCAGGGCATGTATAGACTGCAAACTTCCCAGTGTGCTGGTAACTCCGAGAAAGAGCTAAAAGATTACCATTTCTACCTAAACACTGCTCGCCTGCAGATAGATCTACATGACCACATCAGGAAGGTATTAGGACTAGGGTTCGCTCATTTGCATCACATTGAAGACTTTTGGGGGGATTTCCAGGATGACAAGGAGGTACGTGCGAGGCACTATATGAAAATGATTGTCTAGTTTTTAAGGAAGGTGCAACCTTTCCCCATACTAGACCAGGTTGAGGAAGATGAGAGCACCATAATGCACCCTAGGTACCCTGCACTCGCCAATTTTCTGATACCATCAATTGACTAGGATGAGCAGGAGGTCAATGACCTCGACACTATAACCAAGCCAATCTTGGCTCATACTAAATAGTGGGTCAATGGGCAAGTAGCTCAATTAAAGTGGAAAGGAGTAATTTTGACTTACGAAGGGCTCAAAAGTGAACCAAGTTCCACAGAGGGTGTTGTTGCCACCACTTCTACCAGCAGGACCTCCAAGTCTCCTCCGGTCACCAGATCCAAGAAGAGAAAGGGGATAGAAACAGAACAGTCTCCAAACCCTAAGGTCTATGCAAAGAAAGAAACGGGAAGCTCACCCTCCAAAAGGCTCAAACAAGCAGGAAGCGCCATGGAATAGTCCTCAGCCCAGGAGGAGGAGGTGAGGGGTATGAATCAATTGAAACCTCTCTTGGCTCTCCCTGCCCCTGCCACTGCGCCACCTACCTCTCTAGCTATGATTGCCACATCCCCGCCGGCAGTGGACATTTTTGTCCATCTTGCCCCTTTGCCTCTAGCCGAGTTTGTAATAATTGTCGACTCCTCTTATGCCATAACTATGCCCCCTTCCTCTGATGCCATGTCACGAACCACATCACTCCCTCTGGCAATGGTGACAACACCTATTCCAATTTCCACCATACCTAAGGCTCTCTTGAGACATATGCAGAATCTTCCCCCTGAGCTATCCCAGATCATAATGGATCTCGCTCTTCAAGTAGCCCTTGCATAATCCCTCGCTAGTGCTCAACCTTCACAACCGCCAATAGGGCCACCGGCTATGGAAGCCACCATGCTAATCTCTAAGGAGTGGGAGAAATGAGAACGAGAAGCCTCAAGGGCCTATGAGGAGGATGTTGATGAATACCACGAGCACCTAGAATATGAGCACCGAGTAATTGATAGGGTGGCCTATGAAGATGAGGGAATAGGTTCCTCAGAGAGTGGGGACGAGGAAGTTAGCACTAGTGGTAGCGTAATCGTGCAGGCCTTTCACGATGATCTTGAAGAAGAACTTGCTCGACAACCAAAGGACACCAAATCAGAGGAAGAAAGGCCACCCCTTGAAGAAGAAGAACAACAGCAAGAAGAAAAAACTGAGGGTGGGACCCAAACTGTCGAGAGCCTCAAAGTTGGGCAATTCGTAGAACATGTGCATGAAATTGAACATGCTGAGGGAAAGAAAGAAGAAGAGACAACAGAGAAAGAAAGTCCCATACAACAACTATCTTCCATGCTTCCTATCAAATGCCTTGTGTTCGTCCAAGATTCTGATGAGGAAGAGGGAGATGCTCCCAAGGAGAAAGAAAAGTCCCTAAAAGAAAAGGGAGTAGAAACCTTGGCCTTGACCGAGAGGGGCAAGGGTGGCCATGATTCACCAAGGGAAAATATGTTGTGCCTGAATGGTTAGAGAGGCAGCTTGAAAGAAAAACCCCTATACTAAAGGACCCAAGGGCGAGGTTACAGGCCATCTTGGCTTGAGTTCAAATCATGACAAAGAAGGAGAAGAAGCCCAAAGTTTGATCCAGGGTGACGATGGATGCTTCTGGGTCTTGAGCAGTGCAAATAGCAATGCATATGATTGGTCAAGCTGGGGTGAATTACAACATCTCCACCATCGACTTGGGGACTGCCACTAGAGAGCAGAAAGTCGGTCACCTTGAGGAGTTAGTGGCTATAGTGGTACATTTGATAAAACAAGATAAGATCTTGAAGGATGAGCTCAAGGCACAGGTCACAGCCTTAATGGATTACATACAACAATGGTCTTCAATGGATGACTTGCCTACCACATCCACAGCCGCACCCCAGCTGCTATCCAAAGAGCAGATCGATAAGATGGAAAGAAGGAAGAACTTGGAAAATACCACAGAGGACTAGTTCTGACAAGTCTTATATGTCAGAAACATCAGAATTAGTCGGGCTGTGTGAACAGCCAACAAGTTAGAAGATCTATTGCAATCTCTAGAGGGCACGAGGAGGCTTTGCACTGACTTCCCTGTGACTTACGACTCCACCTTTCCAAGGATCGAAACTATTCTTCAGATGCCAAAAGCCATGTGGGAAAAGGAGCTTGAATTTAAGAAAGACGATCACTGGCTAATAGATGTATGGCGACAAGACTTTGACAACTGGAGGGAAAGACTAGAACAAATCATGAGCAAGGTGGATCCGGACATTAAAAGGATCAAGAAAATCAGGGCAAAGTGTGCTTGTTATCTCAAACTGATGACGGAGTATGACATGCCCACAATGCAAATGGATCTGGAGAAGATAAAGCCCTACTTTCAAAAAAAGATGAAGGACAGGATGTCTGATGAAATCATCATGGAATTCCTTAGGTTTTTTGCCCGTGCCTTCGATCAATCAAAGCTATTCAGGGAGTAAGGTGCAAAGTATGATGAGGATTGAAAAAAGCTAGAAGATAACACGAAAGAATGGAGCTACCAGGTGCTGCGATATGAAATCGTTGAAATAGACAAGCTCCAAGAAGTCATCCTCAAGTTCATAGAATACACAGCTTCTAAGAGGCAAGAGGACGGCCCCACCAAAGATGAAAAACTCCCTAAAGAGTAGCTACAGTGAAAAGGGCAATCAGCTAAAGACAAAAGTGCTACAGTGCCGTCAGTAGAGGACAAAATAGGGAAAAAGACAAAAGATGTATTTTAAATTGTTGGATATTGAGGGTAGGTGAAACCCTATTTTGTAATGACTTGGCCACACAATAACAATTGATCTTGGCCATTTATTAGATCTTTTGGGCACTATAAATAGAGCTCTCCTCTCATTTGCAAAAAGAGTCGAGTTGTTGTAAAGGCATGCTGCAGAAATTTATAAAGAAAAGATATTGACTTGGTGTATTTTCTGAGTTTCTCACATGTTGCTTGATTCAATCTCCATGGTTAGATGTTTAATTTAGGTTTTATTATTGTTCTAGTCAACTGTTTCTTTGCTTTGGTAGATTTTAGGAATGATGTCCTGTGATCATGAAAATTCCTGTTGTGTTGATGACTTCTTAGTCCATACTTTTTGTTGCTTACTGATGGTAGATAGCTGTGTAAAGTTAGTCTTGACTTGAATTCGAAGTTGCTCCCAAAACTTTCATCTTTTTTCATGCATGCATATGGTGAATGATAGACAAAACATTTGCAGGCCTTAGAAGATAGCACAAGTTCCATGATATTGTGAGATTTTTCGTTAAGTGGAATATTGTTTTAAGAAGTTGTCCATTGCAGGAACTCCATCATCACTGTTCACAGTTAGTTGTAGATCCAGGAACCTCCTTTCTTCCCTGCCCTTTTTCATTTTATTTAATGAGTAACCTATGCTAAGGTTCATT
>VDFB02001118.1:0-66033 GCA_007258455.2 Sequoia sempervirens
GCTTTTTGTAAGGGCCGACACACAAAGTGGTGTCAGGGTAACTTGTAAAGAGTTAGTAAGTCAGTGATAACTAAATAACACAGTAGTTAGATTAAAACCCTTAACAAGATGATTATGCCTCGCTTATGACTCTTGAGCTAGTTCAGTCCTAAGTATAAGATGAGAAGGCCTGGAATGGTAAGTCGTTGTCTTGTTTCTTCAAGAGACATTCGATTCCGCAATGATTCGCAAATGGGGCCAGGTTTCGTAAGAGGTTACCAGGGTAACCCATGTTGAGGGCCAGAACCTAGGAAAAAACACCAGGGTAACCTTTGCAATATTGTGATGACACTCCACCTAAAGTAACAGTCTACCTTGTGTACTTAGTTCATTTGATTATGTAAAATCTGGAAGCAATGTAACCATTAGTTTTTTATGTACTTGTGTCTAGGGTTAGTAGATTATGTCTATATAACCATATTACTATCTCCTAGCACTGGGGGTGGACCTACGGGTACCACATGGTTGGGTGGAACGTGCACCTTACTCCGTTGGGTCCCTAGTTTGTGACCATGGCAATGAGAGCTTCATGGATGGAGAGCTCACACTTGGAAACTTATGTGTACTTCTTCATTGTAAATTGTAAATCTTGTATTTGAAAACATCCCTCAATTGTTATGAGGTGAACATTGTAAAATGTAATTATTATTGAACTACCTCATCAGATGGATGAGTATTGTATATTTTATCAAATGCAATGTAAGAAACATGTATGTACTTTATGTTATTTTGAATGGAATTCCAAACGAAATGTAATGTTTATATTTATGTTAATGTTAATTATTATGTGCAATGTGAAATACTAAAGTCGTCTATGGAAACTCAAAGTAGTGTAATGTCATGTAACTTAATGAATGTATGCAACCAATTAACTTTATAATTATACTTTAAAAAAAATATTATTATACTTTTATACACAATTGTAACATTCCTTAGGTTATTATGACGGGGAATTATAGATTGGTATCAGAGCCAAGGTTACAAATACTGGACACTCTAGGTAATCGCGAGCCCATTAGGTTGACCTAGTATGTAGTTTCACATATTGTTAGCCTTGGTTGAATAGTATCTAAGACTCGTTATTGTTATGTGTAGGAACATGCCTAGGCGAGGTGGAAGAGGTCGTGGTAGAGGTCGAGGTGGAGGCTGAGGGCCAATCCCTCAGGTTACTCCCCCTCTGAGCCCTCATCACAGTGATCAGGCAGAATAGTTGGATCAGAGGAATGAGGGACAGAATCCTGAATAGTCAGGAGTAGAGGGTTCACAAATACATCCTTTATTACAGGAGGTCCTAGCTCAACTTGGACCTAGACAGGAAGTTGAGCAGGAGGTTGTCAGAGAGAGAGATAGATCTCCTAGGAGAGCAGATGACTCAGTACATCAGGATGCTATTACTGCAAGACACATGAGGGATTTACTGAGGGCACGCCCTCCTACCTTTGATGGTATAGGAGGTGGATTAGAGGTTGATACCTAGCTACTGCATTTGGGTAGATGCTTCACCATGCACCCTTACGGTAGAAATACCCGTGCGAGATGCACTATTATGCATCTGAAAGGATTCACCTCTACTTGGTGGCACCTGGAGGAGCAGAAGCTCCACTTAGATATTGGGTCAATATCTTGGGAGATTTTTCTGGAGAGGTTTAGAGCATGGTTCCTATCAGAACACTGGAGGCAGTGATGGGCTGACGAGTTCCATGATCTACGTCAGTTGGCTCTTTTTGTTGAGCAATATGAACGTAGATTGTATGAACTCAAGCAGTATGCTGGTATCGATGATGATGAGCCTATGCTAGTACAGCAATTCATCAGGGGTTTGAACGCCCGCATTAGTGGTGGTGTCTGAGTCTTTGAGCCAAATACTATGGAAGTTGTGGTGGAGAAGGCTCGCATTATGGAGGAGAACCTTGTTGTGGCGTTAGGTGCTCACACAAGAGTGCAGATTGGCAGTGCTCCTACAGCAGGTTTAAGTCCATGGGGTGGACAGGCATAGATAGGAGGTTCCTCTAGGAACCAACAGACACGCACAAAGGATGGGCAGCAACAACAACAATGAAAACCTCAAAAGAACAATAATCCACAACCACAACAAGGTAATAGTCCTCAAACAGGAAAGGGTCACAACTGGTGGCGCAACAAGCGCAATAGGCAGGATCAGCCAACATAGACTGCTCAGTCTACTGTCAATAGGGGTAGTTTCCAGCAATCCAATGCACCTTTAGGTGGCAGAGGATTCGGTAAAGGCACAGGTTGTTACTCATGTGGGCAGCAGGGACACATAGCTAGGCAATGTCCAATGAGAGGTTCTACTGGTTTTGGGCCTCGACCTATAGTTTCAGAGTCTATAGTGTGTATTGTAGGACGATCACTTACAATATATGCTGCAGTTAATGACTACCAAGCTGATCACCAGAACACAGTGGTGAAGACTTCAGGTAAGTTATATGGTGTTAGTGTTTCCATTCTTTTTGATCCTGGAGCCACTGACTCCTTTATTTCACTGACCATCGTTGACCGTTGTGGTCTTGTGGCGGTAAAGCAAGGTGGTAAGTGGTAGGTTGAATTCGCCTCTGGGGCGAAAGTAGCAGTAGAAAACTTAGTACATAATTGTGAACTTAAAATTGGTACGTTAAATACCTTAGTAGATTTATATGTTACACCCTAGGATCGTGATGACATAGTAATTAGGTATGGATTGGTTAGCATCTTATCATGCTATGATTGACCTGTCAATTTAAGACAGCTTAGTTGCATTAATGATTTAGGTGCCAAAGTGGAAATCATAGGTGTGCAAAGACTCCATCTCTTTGCTATATCCATGCAATTAAAGACAAGTTCCTTGTCGTGGCTGTCAACCTGCTTGCAACAACAACTAATTGAATACTAAAAGATGAGAGTCGAGAGGCATCTCTTGATGATCATCCTATTCTTAGGGAATTCAATCGATGTGTTTCTAATGACAGCTACCCTCGAATGCCAAATCAAGAGGGATATTGACTTTAGGAGTTGATTTGTAGTCCCGATCCACTCTGGCGTCTGATTCTTATAGAATGACAACTCATGAGTTAGAGGAACTTCGTATCCAGTTGGAGGAATTATTAGAAAAGGGTTTCATTCATCCAAGTGTTTCCCCTTGGGGAGCACCTGTCATCTTTGTAAAGAAGAAGGATGGGTCGCTTAGGTTGTGCATTGACTATCGTCAATTGAACAAGGTTACGATTAAGAATCATTATCCTTTGCCTAGAATCGATGATCTTTTCAATCAAATTAAGGGAGCTAATGTGTTCTCTAAAATTGATTTAAAATCTGGGTATCATCAATTGTGAATTGCTGAAGCTGACATTCATAAAACTGCTTTTCGAACTCGTTATGGGCACTACGAATTCACAGTAGTACCGTTTGGGTTAACGAATGCACCATCAGTATTCATGAGTCTAATGAATGGTGTTTTTCGTACATACCTTGATCGCTTTGTCCTGGTATTTCTCGATGATATTTTGATTTATTCGAGAAACATGAAGGAACATGAAGAACACTTGAGATAGGTATTGCAATGTTTAAGGGAAAATCAATTGTATGCGAACCTAAAGAAGTGTGATTTCTTTCAAACTGAGATTAAATATCTTGGACATGTAATATATGGTAAAGGTATTGTTGTGGATCCTTCAAAGATCCAAGCTATTGTAGATTGGCCTGCGCCTACTAATGTAGGTGAAGTTCGTAGTTTTATGGGTCTAGCTAGTTACTATAGGCGGTTTGTAGAGGGATTTTCAATCGGTCATCCTATTACGTCCCTTCAGAGAAAAGGTATGAAGTTTGTTTGGATAGAGCAATGTCAGTTGGCTTTTCAGACACTTAAAGAAAAGTTGACTAATGCGCCTATACTAATTGTTCCTGATCCTACTAAGGATTTTGTAGTATGCATGGATGTATCCTTAGAGGGTTTGGGAGTAGTTCTGATGCAAGATGGGTGTGTGATTGCTTATGAGTCTCGCAAACTCAAGGATCACGAATTAAACTATCCTACTCATGATCTAGAACTAGCTGCGGTAGTGCATGCATTAGTTCGTTGGAGACATTTCTTATTAGGTCACCGTTTCGAACTTCATACTAATCACCGAAGTCTATAATACATTTTCACACAACCTAACTTGAATGCTAGGCAGAGATGGTGGATGGAGTTCTTGTGTGAGTACGATTTTGAAGTGAAATATGTTGAAGGAAAAGAGAACATAGTGGCTGATGCTCTTAGTCGTCATCGACATGAGATCACTGCTACTACTCTTGAAGTAGATTTGAGAGGTCAAATATTAGCAGCACTTCCTACTGATAGATTGTATCAGGAAGTGAGGTTTGAGATTGAATCTGGTAGACCTTTAGAAAGTCAATTTGTAGGGTATGTCCTAGAATCGGATTTTATATTACGGCATTTAGGTCATATTTATGTACCACATTTCAAGGGTCTTCATACATTAATTATGACTGAAGCTCATCGAGCTCCATACTCAGCTCATCTAGGTGTCAAGAAAATGCATGTTGATCTTCGGCAATTGTATTTCTGGCCTGGTATGAAACGTGATATTGTTGATTATGTATCGAGATGTCTTGAATGTCAGCGAGTCAAAGCTGAGCATCAACATCCCGCTAGATTATTACAGCAACATCTCATTCTTGAATGGAAATGGGATATGATATCCATCGACTTTATTGTAGGATTACCTATGTCATCACGTCGACATGATGCCATTATGGTAACTATTGACCGATTGACTGCAGTAGCTCACTTTTCACCAGTACGATCATCTTACAATGCTTCATCCGTAGCTAGGATATTCATGGAGGATATCATTAGATTACATGGGATTCCTTGTAGGATTATTTCTGATAGAGATCCTATATTTACTTCAGCCCTATGGAGTTCATTACAACATGCTCTAGGTACATAGTTAAACTTTAGTTCAGCATATCATCCTCAAACTGATGGATAAACGGAAAGAGTTAACCAAATATTAGAGGATATGCTTAGGATGTATGTAATGGACCAACAATCACGTTGGGAGGATTATTTGTACTTAGTAGAATTCACTTACAATAACGGATATCAGAGTTCCATAGGTATGCCACCATTTCAGGCATTATATGGTCGTCCTTGTTGAACTCCACTAAGTTGGGATCCACTTGAAGATAGAGTATTACTTGGACCTGAGATGCTTCATGACATGGAGCAACAGGTTGACCGTATTAGAGAACATTTGATAGCAGCACAGGATTGGAAAAAGAAATATACTGATGCACATAGAATAGATCGATAGTTTGCTATTGGTGATAGAGTGTTTCTTCAAGTGCGACCACAAAAGAGTCCAATCCGTTATGGAAAAGGCTCTAAGCTTGCACCTCGATTCATTGGGCCATTTGAGATCTTAGAGAGAATTGGTCCTGTGGCGTATCGACTAGCCTTACCACCTAGTTTGTTACGTATTCATGATGTTTTTCATGTATCAGTTCTTAGACCATATCATCCTGACATATCTCATGTACTTGATTGGAATGCATTACAAGTAGAGGACGGGCAGCTGGCTTTGGAGCCCGTGGCCATTCTACATAGTCGGAAGCTTGGTCTCAGGGGTCGAGACGTTGATCAGGTGAGGGTCCAATGGGATCCTAGCCATGAGGCTTCTGCTACTTGGGAGGATGCGACACACATGAGGGAACTTTATCCCTATCTGTTCACAGGCTTTCAGGAGCAAGCCTGATCCTAGGGGGGAGGATGTTTTACCCCTCCATTTATGCTTATGTTTTCTGCTGATATGTTTTCACACTATTAGACTATGATACTTTGTTTGGATATTTTGATCGCTGGTTTTGAGTGATAGTGGATTTACTCTGTGACATGATGATGCATTATATTGCAATATTTGATTTCTGGAATGCTTTGAGATAGAGTAGATGTTTACTTTCAGTTGATTATTGCTATGTATATGTTTTGATGGACTAAAGTTATTTATTTTGTTAGTCTGATGTGATGTGTATTGGTGTGGAGAACGGAATTGCATCACTCGCTTGCGAGTACCCTGTGATGTCTGTGATTTTCTCTACATGGTGTGCCTGTACAATGGTTTATATATATATATATGCATGTTATTATTTGGTTGCAAGATTGCAAGTACATGACACTGACTCCACCTTGTTACTCAAGTCTGAGCGTGTCAAGACTCAACAGATACGTTGATCGGGAGGTAGTAGTTTGGTTCATCCTAGTCTAGTCTATAACCCGGTCACAGTACATCGTCTGTTTTAGTTCTAAGTCATAGGTTGTCTTGTACTTTTCTATTTGGTTTAACTGCTTGAAAGGAAAATGTCAATTTAATAATAGTTTATTATGTTTTAATTTACTGTTATTTAAATTAATTGTTAAATGTTAAATAAGGTTTTTATATTTTATTAATTAAATAATTTGTTTGTTTAGTTAATTAATTTTATTGTAAAGATTGAATTTATTTAATTGAATAAATTAATTAATTAAAGTAATATTGATTAAATTGTGTATGAATAGTTATTATTTAAATTAAATATTATTGAAAATGGCATGTTTTACTATTAAACATATTTGCAATTTAAAATTTGAAAATTAAATAAAATAAATGCATGCTATTTGAATATTGGTTTTAAATTTAAATAAATTAATTAAAGGCATGCAATTTTGGAAGGCAAGATTGCTGAGAAGTGGTTGAGAAGATATTTTGCACTTCTCGACATGTGTGCAAGTGGCATTTATTTATTTTTATTGAAGAATTATTTACGGATATTATTTTGGATCTGGGAAATCATAGAGGCTATTGAATTTCTTCACGGGAAAAATATCTGGGCTTTTGCAAAACTTTCTGTATTGTGTTAACTTGGTAATTTTGTATACTTGTGGAAGATCCCTTTGTTGGGAAATTCTTGGTGTTGGATATAGCTTTCTTGTGGATTTGGGATTTCCTTTGGCGAAGCTTTTGGGAATTGTACGCTATAGGTAAGAGGATTTCTCCTACAGGAAGCTTTCATACTACAGGTATTTTTCTTGTTTAATTTGTTTCTTTTCTTTAAAAAGTTAGAGAAAAGATTTGTTTTGTGTTTCCTGTATTCTTCTCAGGAATTTTGTTAAAATTTTATTAAACAGTTGAAATTTTTTCAAAACAAATAGGAAAGTTCTTGAAAAGTTTCAAATGAAATTACCTATCAAGGTTTTGATATGGATATCTGTAGAAATGAATTTGGTATTTTTTTATTTGTGGATCTGCTGTGTTTCTTTTTAGTTGTTAATTCTTTGAGGAATATTTGTTTAAATAGATAAATTACTTAGTTTGTTCTGTAAAAAAAAAAAATTTCTGTAGAAAGTATTTTTATACTCACAGTATTTTATTTACTATTAAAAATCTGTATATATATATATAATATATATATATATACATTTTATATGAAAAAAAAATATGATATTTTTTATTAAAATTCTGAAATATGTACGCGGATTTTAATTTTTGAAGACGCACATAAATCTTTAAGTTCAGAATTTTTCTTTTAAAAAAAAAAATCAGAAATGAAATTCCGTTGGAAATATTTATTAAAACGTAGAGATTATGTTTGTTTTAATACAATATTTAGGCATTGCAGTTGCAGGGGGGTGCTACCCCCATGGCCGACCCCTAAGGGAGCTGACTGTGAGGGAAGAGCTCAGTGTTGCCTTCGCAGGAAGTGCCGGTGTGGCCTGCACAGCCGTGCCCCAATGGGGGCTCGGCAAGGGCAGCTGTTGGCCTGCGAATTTAGGGTTTTCTTTTTAAATAATAAACTCTTAAAATTTTTGGTTATTTTGAATTTGCTTATGAATAATTCATAATTTTTAATGAGTTTAGTATGGTTTATATGAATTTCGAAATTATTATGTATTTAATATTATATATATATATGTATAAATATGTATATATGTATATATATATATATATATTTAATTAAAATATATGTTTAATATTTATTTATAAAAGAAATACTTTTGTATTTAAATACTGAATTATTTAAGGTATTTGAAAAGCATGAAAATCAATCAGTTTTAAACAATAAATTGATAAAAAAAAATTATTTAGTTTTCATTTCTATGTGAAATAGAGGAAATTAAAATTAAAATAATTCTATGCAATTTCCTTTATTGTTAGAGAAAAGAATTACAATTATGATGCTATAAAATTTCTGTTGATTCTAATGAATGATTGGATTTAGTAAATCCGAATGGTAGACAGTTATTTTTAATTTGCTTTATTTCGTGTTTCTTATTGGGAAAATTGGGTATTGACATTAATGTACAAGTCTTCCAGACAAACTGTTAAATGTGAGAAATTGGGATTGTTAAGTTATATTCTTGTGTTAACTAAGGATGTGTACATGGCTTTGCATGGTGGTTTGACACTTGTTTTATGAACAATGATTTGATGTCTGTTATAACACGTTTGGTCTTTTATATTAATTTTGGTTATATGTACATCTTGTAAACCTTAGTCAGAGAACTTAGATTCCTTTGTTATGTTTAGGGGAGTGGCTTTTTGTAAGGGCCGACACACAAAGTGGTGTCAGGGTAACTTGCAAAGAGTTAGTGAGTCAGTGATAACTAAATAACACAGTAGTTAGATTAAAACCCTTAACAAGATGATTATGCCTCGCTTATGACTCTTTTGCTAGTTCAGTCCTGAGTATAAGATGAGAAGGCCTGGAATGGCAAGTCGGTGTCTTGTTTCTTCAAGAGACATTCGATTCCGCAATGATTCACAAATGGGGTCAGGTTTCGTAAGAGGTTACCAGGGTAACCCATGTTGGGGGCCGGAACCTAGGAAGAAACACCAGGGTAACCTTTGCAATATTGTGATGACACTCCACCTAAAGTAACAGTCTACCTTGTGTACTTAGCTCATTCGATTATGTAAAATCTGGAAGCAATGTAACCATTAGTTTGTTATGTACTTGTGTCTAGGGTTAGTAGATTATGTCTAGGTAACCATATTACTATCTCCTAGCATGAGGGGTGGACCTACTGGTACCACATGGTTGGGTGGAACGTGCACCTTACTCTGTGGGGTCCCCAGTTTGTGACCATGGCAACGAGAGCTTAATGGATGGAGAGCTCACACTTGGAAACTTATGTGTACTTCTTCATTGTAAATTGTAAATCTTGTATTTGAAAACATCCCTCAATTGTTATGAGGTGAACATTGTAAAATGTAATTATTATTGAACTACCTCATCAGATGGATGAGTATTGTATATTTTATCAAATGCAATGTAAGAAACATGTATGTACTTTATGTTATTTTGAATGGAATTCCAAATGAAATGTAATGTTTATCTTTATGTTAATGCTAATTATTATGTGCAATGCGAAATACTAAAGTCGTCTATGGAAACTCAAAGTAGTGTAACGTTGTGTAACTTAATGAATGTATGCAACTAATTAACTTAATAATTATACTTTAAAAAAAATATTATTACACTTTTATACACAATTGCAACATTCCTTAGGTTATTATGATGAGGCATTACACAATCTGAGACTCATACGCCCCTCTAGGTGATTTAGTCCAAGTGCAAGTGGTTTTACCTAATTTTTGGGTATTTTGTGTGGATTGTTTTGTAGCATTTGAACCCTTGAAAAACCCTAAATAGGACTCATACACCACTCTGGGTGATTTAGTTCCATGTTAAATTTGAAACAATATTTTATAACATTAAAAACCCTATTTTGTGCTTCTCTTTGCTATTGTTAGATTCTTGTTTTCGTTACATTCATTTCATTATTTATCTAGCTTAATTTGGTGCATTTATAAACATAATAATTGGAATTAAAGACTATCATTTATCTTGTGTTCATTTCATTTATCCTACATTCCTTGATTGTCCCTTGAATGAGCTTTACAACTTGGTGCCCTATTGCTAATACTATAGTGAGACAAAGTTCAAGGCTCATGTCATCCCACAATAGCGCAATCATTATGGATCTTGGGTTATCTATCTCTTTCACTCCTAGTGTTGACACTAGGTCACTAGGTATGGACCATACCCTTAACAAATATTTTCCTTCAAGCAATGTGAGAAGTGTTGAAAAAATGGTTGCTAGTATTTCACAAGAAAACATAATCCAAATCCAAGACTTAGTAAACCTACAACATCAACTGAGTACTGAAAACATTTCCACCACTACCATTCCCACCATATATAACATACATTGCATGATTGAAAGGGAAGAAGGAGTAGAACTTGTGCATAACCTAGCTCAATTTTTTGGAAAATGTCTCACTTCAACAACTAATTGTGCTTTACCTTCAAACAATGTCTAATTTCAAGGGAAAATTGAAATTGATCCTCCCACAACCATTTCCTCTATTCCAACCTATACCAACCCTCAAATTACAATAGTGATGCAAACTACTAGTAATATATTTCCTACCTTGGGTATTTCCACTAGAAATCCTTGTACCTTTGTGGCATCTCACGTCATATATCTGACCACTTTACCTCCCATAATCATTCCATTCACTTCCCCCTCAAAAAAATATACACCTCCATCTCAAAACATAAACAATGACACCATCCTTAACGAATTTTTGCAAAATGTTTCATCCCTTCAAGAGAAAATTTCCACTATAAACCAAAATCAAAATTTCCAACCTACATACTATGTCAAAAGCAATCTTTCCTTGGAGGTATTGAGAATGCCGAGACCACAAGGTATAGAGATTCCTAGGTTTGAGAAATAGGGGAGAAAGGAGATCCTTCTAACCATGTTTCCACTTATACTACCTTATGTAGCGATTTTTTCCTTGAGGATAAGCTCTTGGCTAAGATTTTCCCTAGATCCTTGAAAGATACTACCTTAGAATGGTTTTCTTTGCTATCGAATAACTCAATTCATTTATTCAATGAACTTGTTGAGGCCTTTATAAACCATTTCCAAGTGCACATGACTCGTAAGATGACCTTAGCCAATTTGATGAGATGTAATTTTTAGTGTAGAAAAATGTATCTCTTTACATTTTCACACTTGTTTGGGCCCTCCCTATTAAAATTGGGCTTCTTTATGACTTATTTGGTCCTATTTTGCATCCACAAGCCTTATTTAATGCATCTTTCCAAGGATAATCCTAAAACATATCAAATAACCACTCATAATTCAGTAATTTCAAGTTATATGGCCCAACTTTAGTGATCTAGGACTCATACGCCACCTTGGGCATATGGGTCCCACCTAATTTTTGAGGCTTAAAACTGAATTTAGCATAAAATCAACATTCCTTGAAATTTGTGTCCCAAGCTTAGCCTATTGGGACTCATACGCCCCAATTGGCATATGAGTCCTGCTTAGTTTGGACCTAATTTTGAATTCAATTCTTGGTAGTATTTTATTCTCCTAGATCTGATGTTTGCTTGTGTTATAATTTTGAGAAATTTGGCATAAACAAGCATAAATACAAGGTTATTTCAGATATTTTCTGCTAGCAAGCTAAGTGATCTTATGAGAATTCAAGTGAGAGAATTATTGAGCATTCAAGGGCATTCAAGAGTGATTATCAAGAATTTTGGAGCTATATTAAAGATTCAAGCATCATGTGAAATTCATCATGCATCATGTTTGTTTTTGACCTAACATTTGTGATGTAGGTATCTTTTCATCTATCCAATGGCAATGAACTAAATTTGTGATCTCTTGTGATAAACATCAAGAATTAAATTAAAATACAAATGAATATGATTAAAAAATTTACTAATAGATTTGAGAAAAAAATTTAAAAAAATATTAATTTTACTAATGTGAATCATGGCTCTATCAAAGAAATCAAAGATAATAAGACAATAGAAATTTCCACCTCTATTATGGTACAAATACTAGGTGTAGTGTAGAAAAATGTACCCCTATACATTTTCACACTTGTTTAGGCCCTCCCTGCTAAATTTGGGCTTCTTTATGCCTTATTTGGTCCTATTTTGCATCCAAAAGCCTTATTTAATGCATCTTTTTAAGGATAATCCTGACACATATCAAGTGACAAATAATAATTCAATTATTTTCATTTGTATGGCCCATATTTAGTGACTTGGGACTCATACACCACCTTGGGCGTATGGGTCCCACCTAAGTTTTGAGGCCCAAACTTAAATTTGGCATAGAACTTAAAAATTCTTGTGTCCCAAGCTTAGCCTATTGGGACTCATATGCCCCAACTAGTGTATGAGTCCCACTTAACTTGGACCTAATTTTCAATTCAATTCTTGGAAATATTTTATTTTCCTAGATCTGATGTTGGCTTGTATTGTTGTAATTTCATGAAATTTGGCATAAACAAGTATAAATACAAGGTTAGTTCACATATTTTCTCCTATCACTTTTTGAGATCAAGCATTCTAGCAAGTTTATGATCACAAGAGCATTCAAGAGCATTCAAGAGTGATTATCAAGTATTTTGGATCTATATTCAAGATTCAAGCATCTTGTCAAAGTCATGATGCATTATGTTTATTTTTTAGCTAACATTTGTGATGTAGGTTCTTATTATTCAAGCAAGCATTCAATTCAAGATCCATAACATACAAGTAAGAGTCAAGATCCACATTCATGCTAGCAATTACATACAAGTTTGTAGCCCTTTTTTCAAGGGTTTGGTTAGTTACAACATAGCATACTTGTTCATTCATCATTCCTTCATGTTATTTGATTCCATTCCAAGGTTTGATTACCAAAATGGGGTTTGACCAAGGAAAGCCCCTATCCACTAACAAAACAACATTTTTTCCCTATCTTTGATGTGTAATTTTTAGATTTAGGTTGAAGATCCATTATAGAGAAAGTTTGGAGAAAGTTTTCAAAGTTGTCATCTACATTGCAAGATCACCGAAAGTGATCTACAGAGAAAGATTTAGAGTTTCAAATTCAAAGATTTGATAGGAGAGAAGCTACAGGAGAACATTAGAGGATATCAGGGTTTGTAGATCAACCCTAATACTAGGACTAAATCACCACTTGTGGAATATGAGTCCCAGATACCAAATTTCAAGAATTTTTTGTAGATCTTGGTTTAGTAGTTCTAAATTTTGGTTTTGGTCTGAAACCCTAAACTAGGAATTAATCACCGCTACTATCATATGAGTCCCAGTATGCATGAAAACTCAGATTTTTGGGAGTGCACACATTATTTCAAGCATCTTCAGTTTTCTAGGACACCCCATTGTAGATCTCTTCTCCCAATTCCATCCTTATATTGAGATCTCTAGGGTTTCCTTTATTGAAACTTGAAAGAAATACGTGGAGGAACCCTAATCCCCCTTTAGTTCCATCTCCCAAAAGAGAACATTATTTTCTTCATTTCATTTTGGCGAACTTGGCATGAAATCACTATTTTCTACATTTCATTTTGGTGAACGTAGCCTTTAGAACACCTTACTTTCTGATTTGGAGTGCATCATAGTCCTAGATTTAGCTTACATTAACTTTGCATTAAGTCTTGCATTAGTTAATTTGCATCTAGGGTTTCTAAATCTTGCATTAGTGAAAGTGCATATAGGTTGCATTTTTTCCTCTTGTATCATTAAATTTCACTTGAAATTTGTAATTGCACATTTTCTAGACATCATTCAAGCCGAAAAACCTAACATTCACTTAGAATTTGTTGAAATTAGTGCCAAAAACCCTAATCTAGGACTCATATGCTCCTCTGGGTGATTTAGTCCCAATGCAGGTGGTTTTACTTGATTTTTGTGTATTTTGTGTGGACTATTTTGCAACATTTGTACTCTTGAAAAATCGTAACTAGGACTCATACACCCCTCTGGGTGATTTAGTCCCATGTCATATCCGAAATTTCATTTTACAACATTGAAAACTCTATTTTTCTTCTATTTGCTATTATTAGATTCTTGTTTATGTTGCATTCATTTCATTAAATCTAGCTTAATTTGGTGCATTTTGTAAACATAATATTTATAATTAAAGAATATTATTTATCTTGTTTTCATTGCATTTATCTTTCATTCCTTGACTTTCCCTTGCATGAGCTTTACAACTTGGTGTCCTATTGCATTTATCTCTTCCACTCCTAGTGTTGACACTAGTTCACTAGGTATGCACCATACCCTTAACAACTCTTTGCCTTCAAGTATTGTGACAAGTGTTGAAACAATGGTTGCTAGTATTTCATAAGAAAACATAGTCCGAGTCCATGAAGACTTAGAAGACCTACAACATCAATTGAGTATTGAAAACATTTCCACCACTACTATTCCCACTATATATAACATACATTACGTGATTGAAAGTGAAGAAGGAGTAGAACTTGTGCGTAACCTAGCTCAAATTTTTGGAAAACATCTCACCTCAACAACTAGTTGTGCTTTACCTTCAAACAATGTCCAAAGTCAAGGAGGAACTCAAATTCCTCCTCCCACAACCATTGTCTATATTCTAACCTATACCAACCCTCAAATTTCAACAACAATGCAACCTACTAGTAATATCTTTCCTACCATAGGTATTTCCACTAGCAATCCTTGTACCTTTATGGCACCTCACATCATATATACTACCACTTTACCTACCATAAGAATTCCACTCACTTCCCCCTCGAACACATATACACCTCCACCATATTCACCTCCATCTCAAAACACAAATAGTGACACCATCCTTAACCAACTTTTGTAAAAAAATTCATCCTTTCAAGAGAAAATTTCCACCATAAACCAAAATCAAAATGGCCAACCTACATACTATTTCAAAAGCAATCGCTTATCCTTGGAGATATTGAAAACGCCAATACCACAAGTTATAAAGATTCCTATGTTTGAGAAATAGGGGGAAAGGAGATCCTTCTAACCATGTTTACGCTTATACCACATTATGTAGTGATTTTTTCCTTGAGGATAAGCTCTTGGCTATGATTTTCCCTAGATCCTTGAAAGATACTACCTTAGAATGGTTTTCTTTGCTACTGAATAACTCAATTCATTCATTCAATGAACTTGTTGATGCCTTTATAATCCATTTCCAAGTACATATGAATCCAAAGATGACCTTAGCTTATTTGATGAGATGTAAGCTGTAGAGTAGAAAATTGTATCCCTTTACATTTTCACACTTGTTTGGGCCCTCCTTGCTAAAATTGGGCTTCTTTATGCCTTATTGGTCCTATTTTGCATCCACAAGCCCTATTTAATGAATCTTTCCAAGGATAATCCTAACACATATCAAATAACCACTCATAATTCCATGATTTTAGATTGTATTACCCATGTTTAGTGAGCTGGGACTCATATGCCACCTTGGGCATATGGTTCTCACCTAAGTTTTGAGGCCTAAACTTGAATTTAGCATAAAATTGAACATCACTTGAAATTTGTGTTCCAAGCTTAGCCTACTAGGACTCATACACCCCAACTAGAATATGAGTCCTGCTTAGCTTGGACCTAATTTTGAATTCAATTCATGGTGGGATTTTATTCTCCTAGATCTGATGTCAACTTGTAGTGTTGTAATTTTAGGAAATTTGGCATAAACAAGTATAAATACAAGGTGATTTAAAATATTTTCTCCTTGAAAGTTAAGTGATCTTATGAGAATTCAAGTGAGATCATTATAGAGCATTCAAGAGCATTCAAGAGTAATTATCAAGAATTTTGGAGCTATATTCAAGATTCAAGCATCATGTCAAATTCATCATGTTTGTTTTTGAGCTAACATTTGTGATGTAGGTATCTTATGATTCAAGCAAGCATTCAATTCAAGATATATAAAATAAAATTAGGAGTCAAGATCCACATTCATGCTAGCCATTTCATACAATATTGAAGCCTTTTATTCAAGGGTTTGGTGAGTTGCAACATTGCATATTTGTTCATTCATCATTCCTTCATTTTATTTCATTTCATTTCAAGGTTTGATTACCAAAATAGGGTTTAACCAAGGAAAATCCCTATCCACTAAAAAAAAAAACATTTTTCCCTCTCTTTGATGTGTGATTTATAGATTTAGGTTGGAGATCCATTGAAGAGAAAGATTGGAGAAAAGTTTTCAAGTTGCAAGTTGTCAAATTTGTCATCTACATTGAAAGATCACAGAAAGTCATCTATAGGTTAAATTCAACGATTCAAAATTAAGGATTTGAAAGGAGAGAAACTACTACAGAACATTAGAGGATATCAGAGTTTCATATCACCTTAATACTAGAACTAAATCACCACTTGTGGCGTATGAGTCCCAATATACCTATTTTTAGGCATTTTATGTAGATCTTGGTTTAGCAATTCTAGATTCTAATTTTGGGCTGAAACCATAAATTGGGACTAAATCATTCCTACTAGCATATGAGTCCTAGTGTGTATTAAAAATTAGTATTTCCATTATTTCAAACCTCAATTCAAGCTTCTTAAATTTCCAGGGGCACCTCTATCATTTCTCAGTCCATTCTTCTGATTTCCAGTTTCATATGTTGAGTTACATAGTTAGGTTAATACATCATTTCCTTTCTTTATTTCGGAGCCCTTGCTTAGTTGTGAACCCCCTTTTAGTCTTCAATAACACCTTAGGGCACCTTATCATAGATCTCTTTCCCTCATTTCATCCCTAGATTGAGATATCTAAGGTTTCGTTGAATGAATCTTGTGGGAAATTGGTGGTTCTATCTCCTAAACATAGAACGACAATTTTCAACATTTCATTTTAGTGAACCTAGCCTTTAGAAGACCTTTTTTGATTTGGAGTGTATCATATTCCTAGATATAGATTACATTAGCTTTTCATTAGGTCTTACATTAGTTAATTTGCATATAGGGTTTCTTAATATTTCATTAGTAAAAGTCCATATAGGTTGCATTTTTACATCTAGCATAATTTATTTTCACTTAAAATCTATAATTACAATTAGCCTATATATCATTCAAACCAAAAAACATAATATTCACTCAAAATTTCCTAAAATTCATGTCAAAACCCTAATATGGGACTCATACACCCCTCTGGGTGATTTAGTCCTAGTATAGGTGGTTTTTCTTGATTTATGGGAATTTTGTGGACTATTTTGCAGCAATTGAGTCCCTGAAAAACCATGATTGATACTCATATGCCCCTCTAGGTGATTTAGTCATGTTTTAGATCTTAAACTACATTTTATAGTATTAAAAACTTTATTTCTATGTTTCGGTTTGCTACTATTACATTTCTATTTCAGTTTGTAGAATTTCAATTTCATCATTTCATTGCATCTAGCATGATTTGGTTCATTTTTTTGATTGCTTAATTTCAAATTTTCATTTACACCTTTCATCCTCCATTATTGTATTACATTTCATAATGGATATGTGCTTTGGTAAGCTTTGGATGTCCTTGAATTCATTAGTCGATGTGTTGAGCTATGCTTTTGGAAATAACCCTAATGAAATTGAGCTCAATCATGCTCAATCGTCTCCTAATGCATGCACTCCTTGTGATGTTGGCATCATTTAAGAAGATGATGACAACATGAACAAATTCATAAAAAATTTCCTTAACAACCTTGAAACTAATGCATCCTTTTATCCCCCCATCAAACAACCAACACCCCCTACCATCCCACCACTTGAGATGTTTGGCACTTTAAATCCTAAAAAAATGAATCACAAGATAAACCTAAACTTCCTATAATAAGTGATCCTATTTCCTCTAATCAATTTTACCAATCCTATGTTAATAAAGTGACCAACACTCCTATTAATCTAGAAGAGACATATGGAAAATGATTCACGATCTTAAGTAAACAAGAATGTGATACAACAATCTAACATGAAATCTGTCAAATCTTAGAAAAAATACCAACTCAAGATACCAAAGGATTAGGATATCAAGATCCCCCTCTTGACATAAATATCCTTCTCCATAAAGAACAACCAATGCCTCATAATGATGATAAAGAAAACAAGGTCATTTCAAGCCCTCTGGCCCTATATCCACCTAGAGAAGTTGGTGAATCTAACATGCAACAAAGGCCTTACAAACTCAAGAAACTACAATTCCCGTGTTTTCCATCTATAACTGAAAGAAATTTACACATACTTTTAAGTCAAGGACTTATTACATTAACTCCCATGTAAGGAAATTGATTTCCAAATCCTAAGAGCACAAACACATCTCATTGTAAGTATCATAGAATTTTTGGACATAGTACTGATGAGTGTCATGCTTTAAAACAAGTATTTAAAAAGTTTGATATCATAGAAATAGTCCCTTAAAGCATGTCCTTTTGCTCCTTTCCATGCAATAGTTGTAGGATCCTAGTATGCTCACTATTACATGCTTTACATCCATTGCAAATCATTTCAAAATGCAAGGATCTCTTTCTCATCACCTATTGTAGTGCATTCTTGTCTTACATGCAATGGGGGAAAGAATTGGATAGACTTGTCCTAGTATTGCACTATTACAAGAATGGAAAGGATGAAGGTGAAGGTGTTGTCATTGATTTCAATTGGTCAACTGGTTGTTGTTGGTTTTATATATTGAGGATATTGAAAAAATTGTAATGAAGACATATTGTAGATGTTTAGTGGTTACTCTGGGTTTTTCCCTAGATTTTCTCTTAAGTTTGTGCAGTTCAGATATGTTGATCAAGGTTGTTAGAAGATACTATATACATATTTTTAGCTATTGATTCATTGTACAATGAAATTTATGTTCACCAGTTGTGAACTACGGTCTTCTTTGTTTTTGGTTGAGGTCCAGGAGAAATATTCTTGGTCAAAATTTCTCTTTGATGAAGTCTTACAACTTGCAGTTCTAGAGTTGAGTTTCCTTGATTTTGTTGAAGATAACTTTGGCATCTAGAAGATTTATGCTTAATGCTTCTATATTTTTTACACTGGTTTGGTTGACCTTCTGTTGAACACTACTTTTGAAGTTGATGAAGTGTGTTGGATCTATTTGGGTCCCTATGAAGCATGTTTTTGGGTTGCCCTCATTCTAATTCCACCCTAGGATGTTTTGGTGTTGACCTAATTTGAATTTGGATAGTGGACCATGGATATGTTTCAAATTTGGACAGAATGAGTTAGTGGTGGAGGACATACAAGAGCGAAGAAGAGAGATAAGTAAAAATAAAAAGAGTAGATAGATGAAAGATTGATGCTATCTAGAGAGTGTGTGTGATGCAAGTGTGGCAGATCAGTGCAAAGCCTAAATGCTAAGTTTCTAGATGGAGTGAGAAGAAGGTGAACTCTATCATTCATGCATGTCTGCATGTGATTGTGGTGGATTTCTCTATTGCATTGAGATTTCCATCTCTCTGTAACATATCCCTTCTTTATTCTTTGCATCTCTGTGGTAGTGAGCCCTCCAGGTTGTTAGCCCTATTGGACAGTGAGTCTTGTTCTAGAAAGTGAGTCTTTGTTTTGGTAGCAAGCCTTGTTTCATAGGTAGTGATCCTCTTCTAATCAGTTTTTATATTATCTATAGTGTGAGTTATTCCTCATTGTGGATTTTCCCTTATTGGGTTTTCCACATAAATCTGGTGTTATTGTGTTTATGTGTTGGACTTAAGTTTCTACATTAGCATTTGATGATTAATCATTAAAGCAATAAGAATTAGTTTTGGTGAATGAATTAAAAGATTAAATATGTGACAACTAATTCAACACCCCTCTTAGTTTTCCTATTCAACAATTGGTATTAGAGCTTGGTTCCTTGGTGAAGAGCTTAACTGCTTGAGGAAGGTCCAAGATGGCTGGAAAAATGGTTTATGATTATTCGAGGTTTGATGGAACTAATTATGCTATCTGGAAAGTATTGATGGAAGAGTATCTAGAATATTATGGATATGATGTGGAGAAAGATTACAATAATCCTTACACTCCTCCTACTAATAGGATGTGTACACTTGATGAGATAAAAGCACATGAAGCAAACAATAAGGTGAAATACATTTTGAAGAATAGTCTGGTACATTCCAAGTTGATTAAGGTTCAGAATTTGAAAACTTTTGAGGAAGTTTGGAATGCTTTGGAAAGAGTACATGATGGTGATAAAAGAGTCAAAGAGGAAAAATTACAGAATTTAGAGACACAGTTTAAGCTTCTACATATGTCTGAAGATGAGAATGTTAAAGCCTATGTACAGAGATTGGATGAGCTAGTGGTTAGAATGCGAGGACTTGGCACTACTGTAAATGAAACTAGGATTGTAAAGAAGATTCTCATAACTCTCCTTGATGCTTACAGTGAGAAGGTGTGTGCTATTGAGCAAACTATAGATTATAAGACGTGCACTAAAGATCTTTTGTTGGGATTTTTGACATCTTATGAGATGAGGAAGTAAAATCTAAAGAATGGATGCAAATCAAAGACTGCTTTTAAGGCTACAAAAGTTGAAGATATAGATGAAGAAAATTTTGATGAAATAGAAGCTAACTTTGTGAGAAGGATGATGAAAGGCTCTAAAAGTTATGAAGGTAAGTTACCCTTTAAATTCTTTAGTTGTGGAGAGATAGGTCATTATGTTGCAAAGTTTCCAGAAAGAGCTAAACAGAATAAACAAAGATATGAGAAAGAAAAGAAAAGAAAGGAAAGAAGATTAATAGAGAATATTATGTGAATGAGAATTCTATTATATCTTATGAGTATTCAAAATATGAAGATCTTGATGACAATGACTTCTTGTTCTTGGCTATAAAGGATGAACCTACTTTTGCTAATTCTAAAAAATAGGTAAAGGAAATCCCTCCAGAGAAGGAGAAAAATGAAGGTACAATTATCTCTACCCTACATGCTAAACAAGAAAATAATTATTGGGTAGTTGATAGTGGTTGTTCACATTACATGACTAGTGATAAAAGTAGTTTTTTTAGCTTGAAAAATATGATGGATGATTTTTTATGTTTGGAGATGATAGTGGTGCTAAAATATGTGGGATAGGTTCAGTAAGTTTTTATGGAAAGCATCATACTAATGATTTCTTCTATGTTAAGGATTTAAGGAGTAATATTTTGAGTGTTGGATAGATGTGTAGTAAGGGATATGATCTTGTTTTTAAGGATGAGGGATGTGAAATCTAGAAAGGATCCGAAACTTTGATTGCTACAGGAAAGAAATCTGAAGGAAATATCTACCAACTTAAGGGTGTTGATGGAAAATGCATTATGACTCAGATTAATAACAGATGGTTATGGAATCAAAGAATTTATCACATGGATTTTAATAAATTGGCAAAGATTAGTGTTGTACAAGCTGTGAGAGATTTATCAAGAATTACAAAGAATATTAATGCTATTTTCAGGAATTGTCAATTTAGAAAGCAAGCAAGATAACATTACAGATCAAAGGAATAGTCTACTACCAGACTATTGGATTTAATTCATATAGATCTTTGTAGTCATAAAAGAGTGAGAATTCTACTTGGTGAAAGGTACATTATGGTTTTAATTGATGATTATTCTAGATATACATGGGTTACATTTCTTAGAGAGAAATCATATGCATTACATAGATTCAAGACATACAAAGCTATGGTTGAAAATGAATTAAACCTGAAGATAAAATTTTTAAGGTATGAAAGAGGTGGAGAACTCACCTCCCATCAGTTTAATATGTTTTATGAAGTGAATGGAATAAAGAGATAGTTATCTTCTTTGATAACTCCTTAGCAAAATGGAGTTGTTGAAAGGAAAATAATAACAGTTCAAGAGGCTACTAGATCAATGATCACTGATGAAGGTTTACTGAAATTTTACTAGAAAGAAGCTATTTGTACTAATATTTATGTATTCAATCAAGTTCAAGCAAGATCAAATAGTACAAAGACTCCCTATGACCTACATAATGGAATAATTCTTACTATTAAGTATTTCAAGGTATTCAGAAGCAAATGTTATATTAGAAGGGATGAAGAAACTTTGGGAAAGTTTGATGCAAGAAGTGATGAAGGAATTTTCTTGGATATTATACTAAAATGAAAGCATATAGATGTTTCAATAAAATAATGAGAAATATTGTAGATAGTACAAATGTCAAGGTTGATGTAACAATGAAGAATTCTATTGACATTGATGGATATGTATCTGATGAACCTAATTGTGCAAGAATTAAAGAAATTATGGAAGAATGGGAAAAGGATGAGAAAAGAAGAAGGATGAATAGAATGAAAGAGAAGAAGAAGCTTTGTTGGTGTCCCCTAAGACACCTAGATATGTACAAAAGAATCATTTAGAAAGTTATATTATTGGTGACATGACAAAAGGTGTATTAACTAGAAGTAGAGTTGTTGCTGAAGTGAATCTATTCTTAATTTTTGAGATTGAACCAAAGATTGTAAGTGAAGCTTGTAAAGATTAACATTGGATGGAAGCTATGAAATAACTTATGCAAACTGAGAAGAATCAAACTTGGGAATTGGTCCCAAGATCGACAGATAAAAACATTATTAGATCGAAGTGGGTATTCAGAAATAAGTTGAATGAGATTGGAGAAGTGGTTAAAAACAAAGTGTGTCATAGAAAAATGGCCCTTTAACATTTTCATTTCCCTTTAGGCCTTTCTCTCATGATGCTTGGTCCATTTTTCTTTGATTTAATGTTGTAATGTGACTTAAATATTCACATCAGGTCTTTAAATTCAAATTATGGCATCTTGTAAAGGTGTTGTGAAGTGTAGTAAAACATTTCTACACTTTTTTAGACTCTATTCATTACAATTCACCTAAAAATCACCTTTTCATCACTTATCAAGTCCTATTTTAAAGTGTTGTAAAGTCTTGTAACAAGATTTCATGCTTTTCTAGGCTTAATTTCACTATTTACACCTTTCTTATGCTTTATTTGACCCCTTTATTCCCTTATAAGGCTTGATTAAGTGTGTTTTTGAATTTAAGCCTGACAAATAACATTAAATGTGACTTAATTCCCAAAACCCACTTTCAAGTCCAGGGTGGGACCCATTCACCATGGGTGGTGAATGAGTCCCCCTTGGCTCAAAATTCAAAATATTTCAAATTTTCTTTTTGCTTTGTATTCAAAATCACCTTATGTCAGCCTGTGATGAGGTATCATCGAGTTACTAAGGCACAAGTGTGTATAAATAAGTGTTATCTTCTCATTTTAACCTTGATTCATCAAGTTAACTAATTCACTCATTCAATCAAGCATCAATCAAGTATCTTGGAGTAGCCATTGATATATCTTCAGTTTCTTCAACAAGGCTGGTGAGTTTAGGAAATTTGCATATTTTTCATTCATCTTTCCTTATTCATTTCATTCCATTTCTTCATTAAGGGTTTGATTACCAAAGTGGGATTTGACCAAGGAAAATCCCTATAACCTAACCCTTAACTATTTTTCCCCTTTTGCATGTGCATTTACAGTCTTGTGTATGCAGATTTATCAAGAAATTAGGTGTTGAAAAGTGGTCAAGAAGTCAAAAAAGTGTTTCAAGTCAACTACAACTATTTTTAGCTTGGAGACAACTTACAATCCATTTTTTATAGATTTGACTCTATCAACCCAAAATGAAGACAACCTCAAATCTGGTGCTATAGAATTGGTACCTGATTTCATAGAATTTTGGGAGAGGAATGATTCACCATTAGTGGAAAATGAGACCCACCTTAAGGTTGGAAAGTTATATTTTTTTAGGTTCCAGATCCCAACACTCAGAAACCTGTTTTCAGAAGTTTTCATCAAAAGCAGGACTAATTCACCATTAGTGGAGAATGAGTCCCACTGGTGGGTTTCAATGATTTATGTTAGCATGTAGGACACTCTAGATTCTTCAGTCCCTTCCTAGGTGCACTCTGATTCAGCCTTCTTCTTTTATGTTTTGCATTTGTTCATACTTTAGTTTATGCTTGCATATCACATTGTGTTTTCAAACATTGCATATTTCTTAGATCTTGCATTCATAATCAGTCAATTACTTAGCTTAGTTGTATTTATATCATCTCATTTAGTCTTAATAACATCATACACTTTCTAATTTGAGTGAGCCACATTGATTTTTCATGAGGTTTATCTCTCTCCTTTTAGGTGAAACATCTTAAGAGTGTAAGAGTAGTTTATAAGCCTCATGCCCAAAAATCTATGGTTCATTTTGGTGAACCTGCATATTGAACATCATATCATTCTAATCTACATTTACATTTTCATCATAGGAATTAATTGAATTGTCTTGTTTTTGCATCCTAGGGTTTCTTAAAACTGCATTAGTGAAAGACTCATTTAGACTTCATTTTTCATATCCTATCATTCAAAAACTGAAAATCTGCATCTGCATCCTTAGTTTGCATCTAAAAACCATTAAAATCACTTTGAATTTTCTGAAAAACACAAAAAAATCTCATACTTGGACTCATTTTCCACCCTAGGTGAATCAATCCACCTACACATTTCAAACAACATTTTTAGGCATTTTCTCGGTATTTCTTGCATTTTAGTTTTCTATAATTTCTTTTTGTTTTACTTTCTAGATTCTCTATTTTCTGCTATTTCTTGCATCTTAGTTTACTTGCATTCATTGTCATCATGGCATTTTCTTTTAATAAGTTTTGGAATTCATTAAAATACTTGGTAGACATGTCCAATTGTGTATTTGGTTGTGACCCTAATGACCTTGAGCTTCCTCATGCTCCTTCAACTCCTCATGATTGTCCTCCTTGTGATGTAGACATCATTGGAGAAGATGATGATAGCATGAACAAGTTCTTAAATGAATTTATTGATAACCTTGAAGCCAATGCAATGTTTTACCCATCCATAAAACCACCAAATCTTCCTATTGTTGCGCCTCTTGATCACTTTGGATACCTACATCCCGAAACTCAAGTGGTACCTAAGATCCCTCCATCAAGCGGACCTAGTTCCTCTCAACAAACACATCCTCAACCATTTTATGATCACAAAATCATAAACACTCCCATTAACCTTGACAAAACATATGAAAAAGGATTTACTATCCTAAGTAAACAAGGCTATGACACAACACATGAGCATATAACATTCACCAAATTCTTGAACAAAAACCAATAGAAGAAAACACAACAGGATTAGGATATTAAGATCCTCCTCATACTGATCAACCTCCTTTTGAATATTCGAGACTTCGAGATGATGGTACAATGATCTTTGATTTTCCTCTTGACTTAAACATTCTCCTTCCACATGAACGACCATTACTTGATTCTACTAACAAGGATGCTAGGATCCCCAAGGGTCCTCTTCCTTCTTCTATTCATGAAAAAGGTGAATCTAGCAAATGAAAATGACCTTACAAATTGAAAAATCTCAAGTTTCCTACTCATCCTCCACCTGAATGCGAAAGGAGACTTCAACTAATTTTAAACAAAGGCCTTATACTTTTACCACCTATGAATAGGTTGGTCATCCCTCCTAAATATTCTAACATACCATATTGAAAATATCATCATGTTCTTGGACATCGAACTGAAGAATGCTAGACATTGAATGACATATTGAACAAGTATCACTTCACTGATACTAACTACTTTCCCATCACCCCTTAAAACAAAATCCTTTTATCATGCCATAGTTGCATAATCTTCCATTCTTGCTATTGCATGATCCCTCTCATCACCTTTCTTGGCTCATTCTTACCTCAAATTTGGTGGGGGGAAAGAAGTTGTTAGCCTTATAATATTAATGCATCTATTCTTGTCTCTTAATTGCATTATTTACCTTCCACTTATACTACTTTAGATTGAAAAGCTAATAACTCTATTAATGGTTGACTTACATTTGCTTTACTAGTTCCTTTACATGATTTTATGTGTGTATTGTGTTCCCTCATAATGTGTGTTTGATGTTCTCTCCCTTTGTACACTTCCTCTATTTGTACCTCTATTCTTCTATATGTCGTGCATTGCCTTTTTCACTTTTGTTATGTGTTTTTCATTTTGGGGATGACACAAAGCATAGAGATGCCCTATGTCTCTACCATGTTGACCCAAAAGGTCCTTTTTCACTTTTGTTTTGTGTTCTCCTTTTGGGTATGACACAAATCGTAGAGATTCCCTATGTCTCTTCCATGATGACCCAAAAGGTCCCTTTTTCTTTTACCTTTTTTATCTTTTCTTGTGTTTTTCCTTTTGGGGATGACAGAAGGCATTGAGACCGAAATGTCTCCTTCATGTTGAACCAAATTTTTTTCCTTTTCTTTTTCCTTTACATTTTATTCTCGCTTGTGTTTTCCCTTTTGGGGATGATGCAAAGTAGTGAGACCAAAATGTCTCTTCCATGTTGACCCAAAATAGAATTTTTTTTCCTTTTTTTTTTGCTCTCTATGTTTTTCTTCCAATTCTATGTGCTTTGGGGAATGATGATAGTTCTGAGCTCTTTCATAAAATTATTGCAGCCAAAAACATACTGACCCCAAATTAATAGACCCCTTATGTGTTTGGTGTGTTCCTTTCTAGGGGGCAACCTCCTTTTCTTTTTTTCTCTTTTTCGTTTACATGACGTAGCCTTAGAAACATATGACTTGGCATTGGGGATTTCCAAATTGGCTCTCATGTCTTATTTTCTTTTTTCATTTTCTTTCCTTGCCTACTTTAAAGTAATTGCTCATAGAACAATGTGTAGCAATTCCTTTAAAGTGGGGGGAATACATTGGAATCATTTCATTTTCATTCTTGGTTCTTAGTGCAGCCTTGTCACTTCATACGATGCATTTGTCACTTTGTGGATGACATTGGGTGTGATGTCCTTCATAAGTGTGATCGATCTTAGCATATTACATTCCTCTTAGTGGCCTGATGTGACACACTACAACCCCTAAGCTGTGAATATTCTATTCTTTGATTGGTCCTCTCTTGGAGACATTAGACACAATGTCCCTAAGTGATAAACCTTTCATGAACTTAACAAGACTCCTTTGAACATCTTTCACATTTTTACATTTTTCATTTTACATTTTTTCCACCTTGCATAACGTAACTTGCATGTTTGTGGTACCTTGCTCTTTTTTCATGAGTTCTAAGCATACAAAGCTTTTCTTGTCTCATGAAGCACTGATCGACATTTTCCCTTGTGGCACCTTGTTAAAGTTATTAGGAGGTATAACTTTAACATGGTTGAGCAAGAAGCCCATTCAGTGGCACAAATTTCCCCATAGCCACCTATGTGTTTGTGAGTGCATACCAACTAGTGTATGTACTTCACCTTTTTGGGTCTTCTCACCCAATGGACCACCATGAGTTTTGTCACCCCATAGTGAGTACACATTTCCAAACAAATAGCCTAGATCTAATCCACAACTAGTTGGACAGATGATCAAAGTTCAATACAATTCCCCTTTTTTTCTTTCATTTCAACACTTGCATTTCTTTGTTCTTATGTTTTTTTTGTCATGGGATCTTCATCCTAGGGGCTTGATCATCCCTCTTGATCATTGTCATTCCATCTTGCTAACATAAGTGGATTGGGACCTCTCTCTCAATATGCATGGCTACTTTAGTGTGAGTTTGAAGCAAGTTCATCCTCTCACTAAAGTGGGGGCTAAATGTGTCATAGAAAAATGGCCCTTTGACATTTTCATCATCTTTTAGGCCTTTCTCTCATGATGCTTGGTCCATTTTTCTTTGATTTAGTGTTGTAATGTGACTTAAACATTCACATTAGGTCTTTAAAATTCAAATTATGACATCTTGTGAAGGTGTTGTGAAGTGTTGTAAAATATTTCTACACTTTTCTAGACTCTATTAATTGCAATTCACCTAAAAATCACCTTTTCATCACTTATCAAGTCATATTTTAAAGTGTTGTAAAGTCTTGTAACAAGATTTCATGCTTTTCTAGGCTTAATTTCACTATTTACACCTTTCTTATGCTTTATTTGACCCCTCTATTCCCTTATAAGGCTTAATTAAGCATTTTTTTGAATGTAAGCCCAACAAATAACATTAAATACGACTTAATTCCCGACACCCACTTTCAAGTCCAAGGTGCGACCCATTCGCCATGGGTGGCGAATGAGTCCCTCTTGGCTCAAAATTCAAAATATTTCAAATTTTCTTTCGAGTTTTTATTCAAAATCATCTTATGTCAGCCTATGATGAGGTATCATCAAATTACTAAGGCACAAGTGTGTATAAATAAGTGTTTTTCTTCTTATTTTAACCCCCATTCATTAAGTTCACTAATTCACTCATTCAATTAGTATTTGAGCACTTTGCATCATTCAATCAAGCATTAATCAAGTATCTTAGAGAAACCATTGATATATCTTTAGATTTCTTCAACAAGGTTGGTGAGTTTAGGACATTTTCATGTTGTTCATTCATCTTTCCTTATTCATTTCATTCCATTTCTTCATTAAGGGTTTGATTGCCAAAGTGGGATTTGACCAAGGAAAATCCCTATAACCTAACCCTTAAACATTTTTCCCCTTTTGCATGTGCGTTTGCATATTTATGTATGTATATTTATCAAGCAATTAGGTGTTGAAAAGTGGTCAAGAAGTCAACAAAGTGTTTCAAGTCAACTACAATCTATTTCAAGCTTGGAGACAACCTACAGTCCATTTTCTATAGATTTGACTTTGTCAACCCGACAAGAAGACAACCTCAGATCCGGTGCTATAGAATTGATCCCTGATTTCACAAAAATTTGGGAGAGGACTGATTCACCATTAGTGGTGAATGAGTCCCACCTTAGGGCTGGAAAGTTATATTTTTTCAGATTCTAGATCATGACACTCAAAAACTTGTTTTCAGAAGTTTTCATCAGAAGCAAGACTGATTTGCCATTAGTGATGAATGAGTCCTACAAGTGATTTTTAGTGATTTCTGTTAGCATTCAAGACACTCTATATTTTTCATTCCCTACCTAGGTGCACTCTAATTCAGCCTTTTTTTGTTTTGCATTTTTTCATACTTTAGTTTATGCTTGCATATCACATTGTGTTTTCAAACATTGCATATTTCTTATCTATTGATTCATAATCAGTCAATTACTTAGCTTGTTTTCATTTAGATAATCTCATTTAGTCTTAATAACATCATACACTTACTAATTTGAGAGAACCACAATGATTTTTCATGAGGTTTATCTCTCTCCTTTTAGGTGAAACATCCTAGGAGTGCAAGAGTAGTCTATAAGCCTCACACCAAAAAATATATGGTTCACAAAGCAAGGATTATGTGTAAATGTTACTCACAAGTAGAAGGAATAAATATTTAGGAAAATTTTACTCTAGTAGCAAGAATGGAAGCTATAAGGATGTTAGAATTTTCTACTCATAAAGACTTTAAGGTCTATCGGATGGATGTCAAGTTAGCATTTTTGAAGGGTGAGCTAGAAGAAGAGGTCTACACAGAACAATCGAATATGGTGTGAAAATTGAAGAAATATTTATATGGATTGAAGCAAGCTCCTAGAGCTTGGTATGCAAGATTGGACAAGTATTTGATTCTACAAGGTTTCAACAAAGGTATGACATATAGTGATTTGTATTTTAAGATTGAAAATGATAAAATCTTGATTGTAGTTGTGTATGTTGATGACATTATCTTTAGAGGAAATGAAAATATGTGCAAGATTTTTGCAGAAGAGATACAGAAAGAATTTGAAATGTCTATGTTTAGAGAGATGAATTTCTTTCTTGGGCTATAGATTAATCAAACAGAGAAACAAATTTTTATTTTACAGTCTATGTATGTGAAAGAGATGTTGAAGAATTTTGGGATGGATGGTTCCAAATTAGTATGTACTCCTATGGTGACTGGTTGCAAATTGGGTAAAGATGACTATTCACCTAAGGCTGATCAAAGCAAGTATAGAACTATGATTGGTTGACTATTGTATTTGAATGCTACTTGATCAAGTATTATGCATGTTGTCTATCTTGTGGATAGATTTTAGGAAGATCCTAGTGAAACACATGTTGTTAAAAGAATATTTAGATATTTGAATTGCACTTTTGATTATGGGTTATGGTATCCTAAAGATACTGACTTTACACTTAGTGCCTATAAAGATGTAAATTGGGTTGGATGTGTAGATGAAAAAAAGAGTACAAGTGGTGGTGCATTCTTTCTTGGTTGTAGATTGGTGGTATGGTTGAGAAAATAGCAAGATTCAATCTCCTTGTCTACTGTTGAAGCTAAGTATATTGCTGCTGCATCTTATGGATGAAAAAAAAATTGAAAGATATCACAATGGTATATGATGATCCTATTTCTATTTTTGATGATAATACAAGTGCAATTAACATTTCAAAGAATATTGTGATGCACTTGAGGATGGATCATATATCTATTAGGTATTATTTCTTTATAGATAAGGTCATGGAGAATGAAGTAAAGCTTGAGTATGTTTTGACGAAGGATCAAATTATTGATATTTTCACAAAGACTCTTCCTAAAGATAACTTTTGAGTATCTTCAGGAGAAGTTAAGGGTCATTTCCCCTCCTTTCTTGAACTAGATGCATATGAAGATGCATCATTTTAGTGGATCTATGGATCTATCTTTCTTCTGGACTATTTTTTAAGTGGCTACCTCTTAGGGAGAGCAGGTAGTATCAGGTGTTGTCATTGTGAGTATTTTTTTTTTCATGTCAAAGGATAAATTAATGTAAAAGATTATTTTTCCTTTTCCATTGATGTCAAAGGGGGGGAGGAAGCATGTGAAAAAGGAGAGGAAGCATGCGAAGAAAAAGAGGAAGAATATAAGAGATTATCTACCAAGGGGGAGAATAGAAAGAAAAATCTTGAGAAGTGTAATCAGAGATAGTATGGTGTCTTTGATGGTTTTTCACATTGTGTGTTTCCATCAATGACAAAGGGGGAGATTGTTGCAAGAATGGAAAGGATGAAGGTGAAGGTGTTGTCATTGATGTCAACTAGTCAATTGGTTATCAACTGGTTGTTGTTGGTTGTATATGTCAAGGATATTGAGAAAATTGTAATGAAGATATACTGCAAATGTTCAGTGGTTGATCTAGGTTTTTCTCCATATTTTCTCCTATTTTTGTGCAATTCATATATGTTTATCATGGTTGTTAGAAGATGCTATATCCAAATTTTTAGATGTTGATTCATTGTACAGTGCAAGTTATGTTCACCAATTGTGAATTGTGGTCTTTTGTGTTTCTAGTTGAGGCCCAAGAGAAATATTGTTGGTATGGATTTCTCTTTGATGAAGTCTTATGACTTGCTGTTCTAGAGTTGAGTTGCCTTGATTTTGTTGAAGATAATTTTGACATCTGGAAGATTCATGCTTAATGGTTCTTTGTGTTTGACACTGGTTTAGCTAACCTTGTGTTGAACACTACTTTCAAAGTTGATGAATTGTGTTGGATCTATTTGGATCCCTATGAAGCATGTGTTTGGGTTCCCCTTATTCTAATTCCACCCTAGGATGTTTTGGCACTGACCTAATTTGAATTTAAATTTGTATAGCTGACTTCAGATATGTTTCAAAGTTGAAGATGGTATAAATACAGGATGAGTTAGTGGTGAAGGACATACAAGAGCAAAGAAGAGAGATAAATAAAAAGGAAAAGAGAAAATAGATGTGAGATTGATGTTATCTAGTGAGTGTGTGTGATGAGAGTGTGGTAGATTGGTGTGAAGCCTAAATGTTGAGTTTTAGGATGTAGTGAACAAATGGTGAATTCTATCATTCATGCATGCCTGCATGTGATTGTGGTGGATTTATCTATTGCATTGATATTGTTGTCTCACTATAGCATATATCTTCCTTCTTCTTTGTATCTCTATGGTAGTGAGTCCTCCAAGTTGTTAGTCCTATTGGATAGTGAGTCCTATTCCAAATAGTGAGTCCTTGTTTTGGCAGTGAGCCGTGTTTCACAAGAAGTGAGCCTCTTTTAATCAGTTTTGATATTCTATATAGTGTGAATTAATCCTCACCATGGTTTTTCCCTTATTGGGTTTTCCATGTAAATCTAGTGTTATTGTGTTTATGTGTTGGATTTAAGTTTCTACATTAGAATTTGATGATTAATCAGTAAAGTAGTGTTAAGAATTAGTTTTGGTGAATGAATTAAAAGATTAAATTTGTGACAACTGATTCACCCCCCCTCTCAGTTGTACTGTTCAACATGCACTCATTTTTTTTCCCTTTGGCTATTTTTTTCCTTCTATATACAATGAACAAGATTGGGATGTGGATGACCTGCTATAGGTTGACTCGCATGTGTATTACTAGTCTTGTCTTTATTTCCTTTTTCATGTTTATTTTATGTGATTAAATGTGCATAAGGTGATCCCCCATATAGTTATGTTTAATGTATCTCTCTCTTTGTTTTATTCCTCTATTTGTATCTACATTCTTCTCTATGTCGTAAACATCTTATCTTTTCATTTGTCTTGTGCTTTCATTTTAGGGATGACCTAAGGTGTTGAGACATTTAGGTCTCTTCCATGTTGACCCAAAATATTTTCCTTTATCTTTTCTTTGTGTTGTGTTTTCCTTTTGGGGATGATGCAAGGCATCGAGACATTTAGGTCTCTTCCATGTTGACTCAAAAAAATTTCTCTTTTTTCTCTCTCTTTGTGTCATTCTTCCTATTCCATGAGTATTTGGGGAATGATGACTATTCTAAGCTCTATAATAACATTGTAGCAAAGACACACTGATCCCAAATTTCTAGATCCCTTATGTGATTTTGGGATTTCATTTTGGGGGAAACCCCTTTTCATGATGTAGCTTCATTTAGAAACATATGACTTGGCATAGGGCTTTCCAAATAGGCTCTCATGTCCTCTTTATTGTTGGCATTTATCATTTTATACTTTAAAGTAATTTCTCACAAAATGGTGTTTAGCAATTTCTTTAAAGTGGGGGCATACATTGACATCATTTTTTTTCTCATGTTTCATTGTATAGTCTTCTTACTTCATGTGATTCATTTTTCACTTTGTGGTGACATTGGGTGTGATTTCCCTCAAGAGTGTGATCACTCTTAGCATATTATATTCCTCTTAGTGGCTTAATGAGACACACTACATCCCCTAAGTTGTGAATCTTCTATTCTTCTATTGGTCCTCTCTTGGAGACATTAGGCACAATGTTCCCTAAGTTAAGACCTTACATGAACAAAGAAAAATTCATTTGAGTGTACCTTACACTATTTTGTATTTACACTATCTGTTATATCGACACCTTGTATAGCACACTTTACTTTCTTGTGGAGCCATCTTTTTTGTTCATGGGTGTCAAGCATACGAAGCTTTGTTACCTCATGGAGCTTGAAGTTCATTGTTATGTGGAACCTTATCAAATTTATCAATAGGTATATCTTTGATATGGTTGTATGTATGGGAGCTGAACCTAGGCATGACTTTCCCATAGCCACTTGCTTGTTTGTATGAGCACATATCGGCCACGTGTGTATGTGTCTCACTGGGGGCTCACCTAGTGGACAACCTAAGGTTCCACTAGCTCTTGTGAGTGTACATTTGGTTTGCATAGTGGACATCGTGTTCCAATTGTAAACATTCTTTGGTAAATAGCTTTGATTTGATCCACAATGTGCATGATAAATGGTCAAGGCTTGCTCCACCCCTTTAGTTTTTTTTTTTTTCTTCTCTTTATCTTTGGTAGTGTATGCTTGTACCTTATTACTCCTTACATCATTTTCATCTTTGTTCTTTTGTGTCTATGTTGGTTTTCCATAAGATTTTGATCCTATGGGCTTGCACAACCCTCTTGATCGTTGTTGTCCTATATCACTAGTATTGGTACACTTGGACCACTCTTGATGTGATTTTGTCTACTTTAGTGCGAGTTTGAAGCAAGTTAATCCTCTCATTATAGTGGGGGCTAAATGTAGTGTAGAAAAATGTATCCCTTTACATTTTCACATTGTATGGGCCCTCCCTGCTAAATTTGGGCTTCTTTATGCCTTATTTGGTTCTATTTTGCATCCACAAGCCTTATTTAATGCATCTTTCCAAAGATAATCCTCAAAAATATCAAATAACCACTTATAATTCAATTATTTTAGATTGTATGGCCTAGATTTAGTGATTTGGGACTCATACACCACCTTGGGTGTATGGGTCCCACCTAAGTTTTTGGGTTGAACTTGAATTTAGCATAAAACTCAACATTCCTTGGGGTGTATTGGGACTCATACACCCCAACTAGTGTATGAGTCTTGCTTAGCTTGGACCTAATTTTGAATTCAATTCTTGGTAGGATTTTATTCTCTTAGATCTGATGTCATCTTGTAGTGTTGTAACTTTGGGAAATTTGGCATAGACAAGTATAAATACAAGGTTATTTCACATATTTTCTCCTAGCAAGTTAAGTGATCTTATGAGCATTCAAGTGAGAGCATTATAGAGAATTCAAGATCATTTAAGAGTGATTATCAGGCATTTTGGAGTTGTATTCAAGATTCAAGCATCATGTCAAAGTCATCATGTATCATGTTTTTTTAGCTAACATTTGTAATGTAGGTATCTTATGATTCGAGCAAGCATTCAAGTCAAGATCTACAACATACAATAAAGAGTCAAGATCCACATTCATGCTAGCCATTTCATACATGAATACATACATGATACATGGTGTGTGAAAAATGTATCAATGTAAATGAAATTCAAACACATATTAATAAAACATTATATCAGAAAAACTGAAAAAAGAAACAGAATATACGCAAACCGTAACAACAGCTTTCCCAAAATCATCTTATCTTCCTCTATCTCTAGCGTTTTGTTGCATCAAATTGCTCTTAGATCAGCAGACCAATGCTCAACAAAATGACAGCTAAAGAATGAGATTAAAACATGCATAATATGCTAAATGCAAAGCTATGTTGAGATGCTAGTATGGCTGTGATGCATGAGCTAATTGCGTGTATGTATAGTGTACGCGTAAATGAGCACGTGTGTAAATGAGTATACAAAGTGTGGGTATGTGAATGAATAGGTAACCAAAGATTGGATTTGCGCCAAAATTTATAGAGTTTTCGAATGGATTTGATTGGCTGAATCGATCGACGGTCCAGATTAAGCTTGTTCAAATGGATGGCGGGAGATTTTCAAAAGTGGAAGAGAAGATGGAAGGTTTCCCTTTTCTTTCAATTTTCATCATTGAGATCCGAAGGAAAACTTCCATTTCGAAGGATGAGATGAGAATTTGGAAGGGCGAGTTACCATGAGTTAGAAATTAAATAAAATATATTTATTTAATTAGGAAGTGGAGATGAAAATGGAAACCCACATAATTAAATAAATCATATTTAATTACGTTTTAGAAAATGAAATTAGGGTGAGGAAATATTAAATAAAATATTTAATATTTAAATCGATTATGGGATGGAGAATATTCCATTATTCAAATATTCAAAATATTTAAAATTTAGAATAAAATGATAATTAAATATAAATAAATTATGAAAATTTATTTAATTTAATCAAGCGGAAGATGGAAATGTTAGTAATTAAATAAAATTATTTATTTAATTAAGGTAGAAGAATTAGAAAATGAATGATATAAATAAATAATTAAATTTATTTATATGTAGATGATATTAGAGGAATTAATTAAATAAATCATATTTAATTAATTAACAAGCTTAATCATGACCATTTTTATATGTATACATTTTGCCTCTCTTTGAAGTGATGTGTAAAACACATTGCTTCAAAGAAAAATAAGATTTTTGTCCCAGATATGCTTTCAATATTTCTGCTAATTATGGCCCGTCGAGAGGTAAATTATGAATAAGAGAGAGTGAGTGATTTAGCTCGCGATAAATGATGAAAAAGAATGTCCATTTTGAAAATAAAGTCAAATTTACCCTTGTTTGACCTTTAAAAGGTAAAAAGGTTGAAAAAGACAAGTCATTTGCACTTTTGACTTTGGTGAAAACTGTAGCTCTGAGAGTGACATCATGACATGGAGATTCCCTATCATCGCCACAGGTTCAAGAGATCTTGCAGATACCAGAGGCCAACTGCGTATGGACCACCGGTGAGTTGATCTAACCACCTATGCTTTCAAATTTTTTGATTTGAATCAAAAAAAATTATTTTTTTGCGGTTTTAGTTTTAGAAAATGTCATTTGTGCGCATCTAGGAGAGTTTAGGCGCTTTCAAAAAAAATAGGCGCGCTTAGAGTAGAAACTAACGTGCATACAGGATAGATGTTTGAAAATTTAGGAAAAACCAGTTTAGCGCATCCTGTGAAAACTAGCACGCATATAGGGCAGGATCAAAAATTTTAGGGGTAGAGCGCTTTTAGGGTAAACAGGTGCGCATATAGGAAAAAGCGCATCAGGCAAAAACAGTGGCGCTTAGGTGGAGTAAAGTTGTGCATATAGGAAAATGCGCATAGGAGTTCGGTTTGAGCGCATCCAGTGAAAACAAGGGCGCATATGGGTTTTAGCGCATCCCGTGAAAAGAACGGCGCATATGGTAAAATAGGCAGAACTGATGTTTTGATGATAGTAACGTGAAAATGATGACTTATATTGCTTCCTTAGTCAGTAGATAAGTAAATTGTCATGTCATCATGCTGGTATGGATAAAAATGATGGTTGATTGATAACTTTTCTTCGTAGATTAGAAGACAAAGAGTAAATGATTGATAACTTTGCTTCCCATGAATGAAAAACAAAGAGTAGATTGAATTGATAACTTTGCTTCCTAGAGTAGAAAACAAATTGTAAATGATTGATATGATTTATGATAAATTTGATTTTTGCGATAGAAAACAAATAGTGATTGATTGTAGAACAGATTTGATATGATATGTAGCTAGATAGATTTGATTTGATTTGATTGATAGGACTGATTGTGTGATATGGATCAATGATTAAATGTATTGATATGGGTCTGATATAGTTCACTACTATAGGTCATTGATAGATATGAGTCTAATTGATGTTGTTTGAATGATTGAATGATTGGTATGATTGATATGATTCTGATGAATTATCCTTATGATGAAAATATGAGGTTTTCAAAAACCTCCAGATTAGAGAGCGACACTCAGCAGGATGGGATAGGATTCCTGAGTTGACACCTGCTGACATAGCATTGATAGATACGTGTGGTTTGAGATCCTTGTTGGTGATGCCGCCGATTAGGGTCAACAGAGGATTGTTGACAACACTTGCAGAGCGATGGCACTCAGAGCACAACGCCTTTCACATGTCGACCGGTGAGGTGAAAGTGACTCCTGAGGATGTGTACAGGATCTTAGGTATCCACGTGGTTGGAGCCCTTGTGTATTACGATCACAAGGAGCTGGGGGGCACAAATGCTTTGAGGAGGGTGTATGGAGATGCATAGATCGCAGGGTACTGGGTACCATGGGCTGATTTTCGAGGATATCTAGCCTTGCTGGCAGTGTTGGGTGCATTCATTGGAGGTCTCCTTTGTCCGAATCACTGGGCAAAGGGATTATCAGTGGGTTGGGGTAGGATTCTGGAGCAGATATTGCTATAGCTGTGGTGATATGCATGGGGGAGTTGTATGCTAATACATCTTTATCACGATTTGCACCAGGTGGTGTACAGAGGTTTGTCCAGTTTGTCTTGTGGGGTGACACTGCTACAGATCTGGGCATGGGCGCATTTTTCTGTGATGAGACTGGCATGCCCCAGAGTTAGGCCACCGGGCCGGCCTTATATATATATATGTATGTGATGTTCCTTACCCAGCCCAAGCTGGGCAAGGTGGATTACTGGAGACCATTGTTGGATGACATGGACACAGTCATATGGCAACCATATCTGGATTGCGAGCCATGGGTGACAGATGACATAGAGATGTCATATGTATACATCCCTCGGTTCCTGATAGGGAAGACTCCTTTTATTCTGGAGAGATTTCTGGCATTGCGGGTGCAGAGACAGTTCGGATTCACATAGGGGATGCCGCAGGGGGTTGCACATTATGCCCAGAGCAGAGATGAGGCCAGATGGGGGCCATGAATTTCTTATCAGGCTGCATATATAGAGTTTATTGCATTAGCACCTGAGGTATGGGCTAATAGATGAGACATTGTGGATGCTGGGATGTATGATGAGTACTCTACATATTTTCACACGCATCCCTTTCCTCAGTTCACCAATCTTGATGAGCCAACACCGATTTTGGTAGTACCACAGCCAGGGGTAGTGAGACAGGAGGATGCAGCGAGCAGGGAGCAGCTGGAGGAGAGGAGGTGGAGAATAGAGATGAGGGGAGCTTAGATGATGACAATGGAGATGATGGACATGATGACAGGGAGGGGGGACATGTGCTGGGGAGGTCAGGGCTGAATATTCTAAGGGGTGTCCAGATTATGCGGTGGCCGAGGACAAGGATCGAGAGACGGACAGTGATCCAAATGGCATCCTCCTCACAATAGGGACAAATTGCTACACTTCAGGCCCAGATGCGGACATTACAGGGGCAATAGGGACAGCTATAGAGTCAAGTGGGACAGGCACAGGGGTTCATTGTACAGCTACAGACACAGCTAGCATAGGCACAGGCACAGGCACCTTCCCCAGGCCCACAGTTAGCCCAGGTGATAGCAGAGAGAGATGCATTTAGACAGCGAGCAGTAGAGGCTGAGGGCATTGCACAAAGGCTGATGGGCACTGTAGAGAGTGTGTCACTGTGAGATGCCATTGCAGAGGGTATGGAGATGGTGCGAGAGGCTGAGTACTACAAGGTTAGATACGAGGAGCTGTGTCCTCTAGAGTGCAGAGAGCCATACCCACGATCTCATAGCAAGATGAGGAGAAAATAACGGACACACACAGAGCAGAGGAGTGATAGGACCTTAGCAAGACTCAGATGCAGGCACCAGTGGTAGACCACCTCCTTCCAGACCAGCACCATCAGGAGCATCGACCAACTAGTTTTGTTATGTATATCATTTTTTTTGGAGCATGTATATGCCATTTTTGATCATATCTGATGTATTTTGCTTTGGACATTTTAGTTTCATTGGACAGTTGGAAATTTGTATCATTTTTGATGAGCGATGATATGTAATGGCGATGATTATTTTGATGATGATTTGGTGTACATTTATGATGTGATATGCATTTATTTCTATGTGTTTATGGAGTTTGGTATGCATTTGAATGATTTTGATGACTAACATGATATGGATGATGATTTGATTATGATGTTATTCATTATGATGATGATTTGATGATGTGTACTAATGATGTCATGCAGGTGGATGACTTATGATGTGTATATGGAAATGTATATTTTTTGTTGATTTTTAAATGTAGGTAAAAGATGAAAAATGAATGTTGTGTTCATGATATGTATTATGATATGATGTGATGTAAAATGATATGAGTAGATAGTGTATGATAAAATGATATGACATGAGATGATAGGAATACTGATATAAAATTGAGATGAATAAATAGTGATGTATGATAAAATGATATGTGATGAAATATAATGATTGGTAATTAGAATGAATGGATAAATGAAATGATAAATGATATTATAATGAAATGAAATGATATGAAATGATAAAATGATAAATGAAATGGTATGGAATGGAATGTTAAATGATATGAAATGAAATGTTAAATGATAAATGTTGATGGGATGAAATTGTTAAATGATATGATATGAAATGTTAAATGTTAAATGATATGATATGAAATGTTAAATGATAAATGATAATGAGATGTTAAACTGTTAAATGATATGATATGAAATGTTAAATGTTAAATGATATGATATGAAATGTTAAATGATAAATGTTGATGAGATGAAATTGTTAAATGATATGATATGAAATGTTAAATGTTAAATGATAAATGATAATGAGATGTTAAATGATAAATGTTGATAAGATGAAATGACAATGATAATGTAATGATGATGGATATGAAATGATAAAAAAAAATGAAATGGAAATGGAATGATGATGGATAATAATATAAATAATAATGATAAAAAATAAAATGAATGAAATGATGTCAATGGTAATGAAACTAATCTGAAATGATAAGGAATGAAATGAGGAAATGCATGTGAAATTAATAGGAGTGATAATGGTAATGCGATGATTTAAATTGTAATAATGATAATGAAAATAAAATGAAATGAATGAAATATCTATAATGGTAATGTGATGATGAGATTATAATAATATAATGTAAATGATAATGAATGAAATGATGAAATGATAATGGATGCAATAATGAAATGATAATGATAATTATATGAAATGATAATAGATGCAATAATGAAATGATAATGATAATGATAATGATAATGCAAGATAATAATGATAACAAATGTTTGCATTGTCCTCCACAAATAGTCCAAAGAAATATGACAGCCATTAACCTTTCAAAAACTCTTGATGCAAATCCAATCTGTAGTTATGTACAATGACCTAAAATGAAAAGCAACTAAAATGAAACTGACCATTTTATTGAGCCTGCTTAAATCATCATAGAGCATTTGAAAATGTTGGAAGTGTGTACAAGCATCAGAGGGGAAATTAGCACCAATGATGACCTGAGTACAACTTTCATGATTTTTGATATAGCAAGTGAACACAAGCATCTAGGTATAACTGAACCGAGATGACCTGAGCATTTCTTACATAAACAGACAAAGACTAACCACCATCTGATGCAAATTTGGAACTATCATCAATGATAAAATTTGGAAATCATGTCTCGTGACATACTTGCAACAGATAAATGATTAACCTCAATACAACAGATAAAGAAAAAATCATCCTCTTTCCTTGCCACTCTAGTTCAGTACCTCATCGAGTGTGCTCCAAAGAAATGATATCAAAAAATTAAACAACCATTGTTCAAAAAAAATGAAATACTGTGATTCCTAAACATTATTCAGATTAGAGATCATCCAGATATGACTCATGGTAAGGTGCGCAGCTGAAAGCTACTATGATACAGATCAATGATTGGTTGTTTTGGTTTGATTTGATTATTTTGTTTTGCGTGATTGGTTTTGATGTCATTGTCTCACTGTTGAAATTTGATTGCCCCTAGTATGCCCCATGTTTTCCCTTGGTATCAACATAACCTCCTGCAATGAATATGTATGAAAATCAAGCCATGATAAGACGTTATCGCTCAAAGCAAATGATGATAGCATGGTGCTGGTGTGACCCTAAGATGATGGAAAAGATGCATGAAAATGAAGGCTAAAGAGTTAAGTGCAGAACATGAACTAATAGATGGAGAGCCCCAAATAGCGTCTGTTTGCCAGATTTTCATTATTTGTTTTTATTGCATTTTTCTTGTCAATAGACTGCCTGTTTGCCAGGTTTTCACCCTATGACTATTTTTTTTTGTTTTTGCGTTACCGAGATGCCTGTTTGCCAGGTTTTCACTAGGGTAACCATTTTTTCAGGACTTTTTCTGATTTTTTTTTGGATTTTTTTAGGAATTTTTCTGATGTTTTGGATTTGTTCAGGTCTTTTTTTGATTTTTTTGAATTTCTTAGGACTTTTTCTAATTTTTTTGAATTTTTTAAGGACTTTTTCTGATATTTTTTGGATTTTTTCAAGACTTTTTCTGATGATGATAACCACCTTAGACATAATATTTTTTTAGGTGCATGTTGTTGATAGGTTCATCAAACAGGTCCCCTTCTAGCGTTGATAGCTTGTAGGCTCCTGAACCATAGACTGTGATAACCACATAAGGACCTAGCCAATTTGGTTTGAACTTTCATTTCTTTTCTCTATCTTGCTGATTGCGTGGGTTCTCTTTCAGAACAAGATCACCCACCTGAAAGGTACATGGCTTTACTTTGTGGTTATAGCTATGAGACATCATTTGTTGATATGCTTTCAAATGATCAACTGCTCTTTGTCTCTTTTCATTTAGGAGTTCCAATTCTTGGAGTTGAGAGACTCTGTATTCATCATCTGTTGTAAGGCCTTCCAATGATACTCTGAGTGAGGGAATCTCAACTTCTAAAGGTAGTATGGCCTCTGCTCCATAGAAAAGTGTGAATGGTGTTGCTCCTGTTGGCGTGCGGATACTGGTTCTGTAAGCCCATAAGGCGAGATTGAGTTGAACGTGCCAATCCTTCCCTGAAGCATTCATAGTCTTTTTCAAGATTTTCAATATTGTTTTATTTGAGGCCTCTACTTGGCCATTCCCTTATGGATAGTACGGTGTTGAATATCTATGCTAAATGTGAAATCTCTCACAAAGTTCATCAACATCCTAATTTTTGAACGGACGTCCATTATCCGTAATAATGGAGTTGGGAATGCCATACCGACAAATGATATAGTTGAGTATGAAGGATGATATTTGTTTGCCGGTAACTTTAGTAAGAGGGACCGCCTCAATCCACTTGGTAAAATACTATGTAGCTGTGATAATGAACTTATGCCTGTTTGATGAAGAAGGATGAATCTTGCCCACTTGATCTAACCCCCATTGAGAAAATGGCCAGATTGGTGTGAATGGTTGAAGTTATTGTGCAGGAGCATGAATGAGATTCCCATGAATCTGATATTTTGAGCATGTTTTCAAAAAATTGAATGATTCCCTCTCCATTCTAGGCTAGTAGTAACCCATTCTAATCAATTTCTTAGATAAGGTCAGTCCACTCGAATGAGTACCATAGAAGCCACCATGAACTTCTTGTAAAACTTTGTCAGATTCCTCACATTCAAGACATCGGAGTAAAGAACCATCAAGACCACGGTGATAAAGGGTGTCAGTGATAAGAGTGTAGCGAGCAAATTGCCAGATAAAATTGCATTTTTGGTTACGGGATAAATCAAGTGGTAAGATATCGTCTTTGAGATAGGCATAATTTTTTCCGTACCAAGGCGAATCAGATCCTACCAAGTGGCAAATGATTTGGCTTTCAGGTGTATCATAAGCAGGTGTAAATGATTGTTCCACCAAAAATTCATAACGATTTTGAGTTTCTGGGAGTTGTAACAATGATGCGATTGTAGCCATGGCGTCAGCTGCTTTGTTATCAAGCCTTGGAATTTGTGTGAATTTTATGTCCACAAAATATTTCTTGAAGTCAACAACCATCTTTCTATATGGTATTAGTTTGTCATCTTTGGTTTGATAATCATTATTGATCTAATAAATGACCAGCTGTGAGTCGCCATACACCTGTAATTCTGTAATTCTCCATTCCAGTGCTATTTTGAGTCTGGTGATTAATGCTTCATATTCGGCTATGTTGTTGGTGCATGGAAACATCAGCCTATATGATCGAGGAATGGTGTGTCCTTGAGGGGTGACGAAAAGTATGCCTACCCCTGATCCATGTTGAGTGAAAGAACCATCAAAATATAGGGACCATGGTTGTTTAGATTCTGCAGTAAAAACATCAGCATCTAGAAATTCAATGTGCAGAGGATGATCTGCTTGTAGTGGTGCTTCAGCTAGTTGATCGGCAATAACTTGTCCTTTGATGGCCTTGCGGTCGACATAATGAATGTCAAATTCACTCATAATCATTACCCATTTTGCTAACCTTCCTGTCAATGATGCTTTGCTTAATAAATACTTGAGTAGGTCAATCTTTGAAACCAGATTGATTGTGTGAGTTAACATGTAATGTCAAAATTTATGTGAAGCAAAGACTACTGCCAGACAAGCTTTCTCAATAGAAGTGTAGTTGAGCTCATGACTTGTTAATGTTCTACTGATGTAGTAGATTGCACGTTCCTTTCCTGTAGAGTCTTCTTGTGCTAGCAGTGCCCCCAGAGATGTTTCTGTTGTGGAAATGTATAAGATTAGGGGTTTGTCTAGATTTGGTGGTACGAGAACTGGTGGTCATTAAATATTGTTTGATTTGCTGAAATGACAATTCACATTTGTCATCCCACTTGAAAGGAACATTTTTATGCAATAGATGTGTGAAAGGTAAACTTTTATTGGCCAATTGTGCAATGAACCTCTGTATAGATTGAAGTCGTCCTTGCAGTGATCTCAACTAACTGATGTTCTTTGGTGGAGGAATTTCCATAATTGCTTGTACTTTTGTGGGATCTACTTCAATTCCTTTTTCTGAAACAATGTACCCCAAGAGTTTTCCAGATTTGACCCCAAAAACACATTTCTTAGGGTTGAGACAAACTTTGAATTTCTCTAGTCTTGCAAATATTTTGGATAATATTTCAAGATTTCCTTCTCTGGTGTATGATTTTTCCAATATGTCATCCACATAATCTTCCATGAAGATGTGCATCATGTCATGAAAGATTGTAGTCATGTCTCTTTGGTAGGTAGCCCCAGCATTCTTCAGACCGAAAGGCATGACGTTCCAACATTAAGTTCCCCACGGACATGTGAAAGTTGTTTCCTCCTGGTCTTCAGGTGCAATCTTTATTTGGTTGTAGCCAGAAAAACCATCCATTAATGAATACATGGCATGGCCAGCTGTCAGATCAACTATAGTGTCAATTTTTGGTAGTGGGAAGTCATCCTTAGGACATGCTTTGTTAAGATCTTTGAAATCTGTGCATATTCTCATAGTTTTATCTGGCTTGGATACAAGAACAATGTTGGAGATCCATTCTGCATAATCGATTGGTCTTATGAAGCCCACATTAAGGAGTTTTCTCAGTTCTTCTTTAACCAATAATGCAACATGAGGGTGCATCTTTCTGAGTTTTTGTTTCACCGGCTTGGTCCCTAGTTTGATAGACAAGTGATGCATGATAAGATCAGGATCAAGACCAAGCATGTCAGCATAAGACCATGCAAAATTGACTTGATTTTCTTTCAGGAATTCCATGAACTCTGGTATTTATTTCTCTGTCATTGATGTAGCTAACTGTAAAATTCTTATTTTGTCAGAAGTCTCAAGATTGACATCATTTGTAGGCTCAATCAAAATAGGCGATCGCTAATGGTAGTGATCCGAGAGAGTGTCAAGATTCCCATCGTCTAGTGCCTTAAAGAGGTTTTCACCATCAGATACACTCTTTATTTTATCTTTTGTTTGATCTAATACTGCCAGATTCTGGTTTTCACCATTAGATCTTTCTTTTTTGTTTTTACTTTTGCAGCCGAGAGACTTGACACTCTCCTGATCAAAAAATCTATGTCAAAAATCGCTAGTGGAACAATCATTTGTATCATCTGCGGAAAGAAAGTTTATGATAGCTTCATCATTTGGAAACATGGGTATGTCAATAGGTTTAGGTGAATCCCAATCAATAAGATTAGGATGAATTAAAGGTAGAGGATCATCAGGTTGTGTGAAATCGGCTATGGTTATGGTCATAACGGAGTGGTCCGTAGGATCCGAGGTATGAGGTGGGTCAATGATGATACTGTCCTCATGATAGTCTTGTTCATTTAGATTTGAATCAGTATCACTAGAATCATAGTTGATTTATGGTTCAGATTCTTGTGGTTGGGACCCTAAACCTTGACCTTCAATTAGAGTTAGAGCGTACTGGTGTATTACATCAACCTCTTTGTCCCTCCAGAACTCATCATTGTAAATGGTGTCCCATTCATATTCAGCAGAGTCTGTGTCAGAATTATTTTCCAAGAAGTTCTGAACTATTGTCAAACATGCTTCTTGTGGATCTGAGCCTTCTTGCAATGCGAAGATAGTTCCATGTAGTTGTTTGGATGTGCTTTCTTTGGAGTGAGTATCATAACCCAATCCAGTTTTCTTTTTTACAGCGAGTCCGTGGAGGTGAATGGGTTCAACTACTCCTTCCTTCCTTTTTCTGATAGGCCCTTCATCATAGCCCATCTTCTGCATGATTGAATACCCTTTTCCATATTTGTCTGTGGGTAGTTTGACATTAGAGACTGCTTCATCTTCATCTTTATAGAGCTAGTTTAGAATCTCTGTATCCTCAGGATTTTCCATGGGGAATTTTTCTTTGATGAATTGTCCATTAAATTTTGTCATTGGCTCTATTGGTGTTTGCTTTGATGTTGATGCTGCTGATATTTGATGTTCCTTGATAGACGGTTGTCCATGTGATTGAGGTGATGTAGGTAAATTGGCAAGACAAAGAGAGTATTCTCCAACTCCATGATCCTTGAATTTCATCTTTTTGTCAAAACTATTGGTCAATTGACTGATTTGTGTGTCAATCTTTAGAGAAGTCCTAGCATGAGCTTCTTGATTGTTAGGGACCAAAGTATCTTGATTGGCTTTTATGTTGGCACAAGTTCGAATATTGGAATTATCAGCAGGTATCGTGATTTCCTGTCCATCATAAGGAAACTTAAGACATTGATGATAGGTTGATGGGACAGCTTGCATTTCATGGATCCAAGGACGACCCAACAAGATGTTATATGCAAGATCACGGTCTAGTACTTGACATAAATTATTCTTTATAATAGGGCCCACTCTGATTGACAGCATGATTAGACCCTTGGATGCTCTTTCTTCATCATCATAAGCTTTTATGGTAATCTTTCTTATGAAATCAATGGAGTCTTCAAAAAATACTAAGGACTTAACCAACTTCATGGTACAGATGTTCAAACCAGCACCTCCATCTATTAGAACTCATCTGATTCAAAACTTGTGAACCATGACTTCTAAGTACAATGATGAATTATGGGGGTGAGTTATGGAAATGTCATCTTTGTCAGAGAATGAAAGGAAAGTGGGTGAGGACAAATGTCCTACCATGGCTTGAAATTCATTCACATCCAGGTCAGTGGATACATTAGTTTCAACGAGGGATTTTTCAAGAATTTCTTTATGGGCTGGAGAAATCTTCAATAGTTCCAGAATAGAAATTTGAGTGGGGGTTTTCCAAAGTTGGTTGACCAAATCATATTCATGTTGAGGTGGAGGTTCAATGGTTTTTGAAGAGGCGCCTTTTAAAACAACTTTAGCTTGCACTCTTGTTGTTGCGTTGACTTCTCTATATTCCACCTTCTTGTTGACTTTAATGACATTTACCCGCTCGCCGTCTGAGTAGAGATGATTGATTATATGATCATCATTGATATGATTCACATTTTTTTCAGAAGACTCAACCTTTTGATAATTGGGCAATGGATTACGAAATTCTTGGTGGTCTGTTGGTTTGTTGATTTCCTTATATTGTAATGATTTCATTGTCAATTAAGTCTTGAATGGCATTCTTCAAGGCTTGGCAGTTGTTTGTGCGATGACCTTTACACCGATGATAATCACAATAGTATGCCTCATTCCATGATGGAGGATTTACATTGGGTTCATAATTTCATTGAGGTGGCAAAGTAATGACATTTTTGGCCATCAACTCTTTGAATGCTGATTCTAAAGATTGTCCCAATGAAGTGAAAGTTCTTCTATTTGAGAAGAATGAAAATCTTTGCGGATTTGAATTCGAGGTGTTCCCTAAGGAATTGTGATTGTTATTGGTTCCTTGGTAACCCTGGTTGTTGGAAATGCCTTGATGAGGAGTAGAGTTTTGATTTGTATTGTTCCTCGGAAGAGGAGGATTATTTCCATGATTTGTAATCGAGTTAACATTGTTGTTGCGACTATTTGGAGTATTGAGGACAAATGGTTTGGTCGAGGCACTATTTGCATCAACAACACCATCATTCACCATTATTCTGTTGCGAGTCCAGAATTTGGACTTGTCCTGATTATTGTGATGGTTAGATGAGCTAGGATTTTCTTTGTCATGTTTGATTATTCCTCTTTTGACCAAAGCATTTTCAATGGTTATGGAATCTTCAATAATTTTCTCAAAAGAAGGAGGACAATGTAAGTTCAAGTGATAGCTCATTTCTAAATTTAAACTGTTAATGAAAGTAACCATCTTTTCCTTTTCAGGAACAGGACATGGATATCTGGAAAACATTCTTCTCCATCTCTAAAGAAATGTAATGAAAGATTCACCAGGTTTCTATGCAACCTTGCAAAGATCTATCATGGTGATCTGGTGTTGTATGTTGTAGGTATATTGTGATATGAATATGTTGATCAATTCTTCAACTGTCCTGACAGGAGGTGTGATCTTAGATAACCATTCCATAGAGTGTACTCCAAGGCTCCTGGGAAACAGTTGCATCAAGTAAGTATCTTCATGAGCGAACTCTAATGTCATATTCCTGAAGTCTCTAACGTGATCAATTGGATCCGTTTGCCCATTATAGCGATCAAATTTTGGCATTTCACAATGCTTGGGAAAAGGAATCATGTTAAGACTTCTATCAAAAGGATAAGGACAAATGTCCTCAAGAGTGTATTTCTTTGTGGTTGTTCCCCCTTGTAATTCTTTAACTTGGCCTTGAAGTGCCTTGATTTTTTGGGTCAAAGCACTAAGATCAGAAAGGAGTGTCTTTTTAGGTTTATTTTTCAATTTTTCAATGTCAAAGACGTTAGGCAATTTAGCCCCTTGTTCGGCTAGATAGCAAAAATATTTCTCCTTATCTCGCTGCAAGATCTTTTCAATAGCTTTATGGAATTTTGGATCTTGCTCAACCTCTCTAAGACGTTCCTCATCTTGTTCCTCATCACTATCCACTTGGTTTTTATCTCTGTAATTATGAAAAGGATTTTCTTCTCTATTGTCCATGTTGTTGTTGAAAAGTGGATTTTGATTTATGTTGAAAAGGGGATTACTGCTTTCTCCTTCTTCTTGAGTGTTCTGAATATGAATTTCTTTTTGGATTGTATCCTTCAGTTTATTATGTTGAGATCTCATGGAGATAGGCATATGATTTTGGGAAATTCTTCTAAACTTAGACCCTAGTTTTGACAAGTGTGATGGTGATGATATCTTGATCTGATAAGATATGAAATCTTATGATATGATCAAGGATGCCCCTAACTTATTGATTGTGGCTTCCAATTGATGAAGGATTTCAGAATCCTATTGGGGAATTTGAACCAAAAATTAGAAAGTTGTTTTGAAAGGTGCACTCTAAAAGATTTTGATCTTCGTTTTTAAAGAAATTCTCTCAAGACCTTTGAAGAATATGGTTGGGGTGTGAAGGATATTCTATAGAAGGTTGTGGTATGTTGTTAAACTAAAGAGGTTGGTTATGATTATGCCGTTGTGATAGAGCTAATCTCTGATAATAGGCTCGAGAATCTAAGGGATCTACAACATATTCATCAGTGAATTCTCTAACAAAATCCTGATATTTGTGAAGAAATCCTCGATAGTGAAGCAAGACTTGTCAACTTTTGTATAAGAACTTTCTCTTTTGTAGTGTTTTCTTGTATCCTAACAGTTTCTTGGGTTTTCTGATCCTTTTAGACAATGATTTCTTGAGAAAATTTGTTGACTTCCAATCTCTAAGCATGGGAATGTTATTGGGAATGTTATTGAACAAATGGTATGAAAAATAAACTCTTAAGTGGCTTTCAGTTGTTGTTCTTCATGTCCCTTTTGGATGATCTCTTTATCTGAATTAATGAAATGGAAGACACAACAAACATTTTTTATTTTTTTTGAAAATAGTTGTTCTTAAAGCCCTATACTAACATGAAGTGTTTGATCAAGAAATTTTTTTTCATCAAATGTTTTGATAGGTTTTTCACATGAAAGACAATTCAGGTAGACTCACTCTTAAATGCTCAAGTAGGTCATTCTAGTAATCAACAACCCACATCTTAGAATTGTGTCGACTTACACAGTCGTGTCACCCCCGAAGGGGTGCCCATGTTTTTGTCTTTTCTAGGCATGTACTCAGAGTTACGAAAGTGGATACCGGATCCCCTGAGCAAACGGTCCTTGGCAGTTATATGGTGAGTATCTTGGGGGCAGATTCTCCCCTCCCCTTGCACTGTGATTATTAGAATGTTTGGAAACTGACTTGGTTGGCCACTACACTAGGTTCGTAGTAAGGATTTCCATTCGGTGCGGCAATAATAAACTCCCTCAGGAGGCCTCCCAACCTTTAGAACAAAGGCTTTAGGGATGGTTATCTTGTACACTACCGACAAAAGAGGGTTTCCCCAAATTTGCTTTAAATTTTATAGTGGGGTAGAATAGCCTGGCTTTGGCTTGAACCCACTTGAGTCATTCCTGCAGGGTGAGTACTTTTTCCCACTACGGTAGGCTCTCTAAAGGATGTAATTGAAACAATAAAATTCATGAAATGAAAAAGGCAAGTCTGGTATTGTGATCACCCAGTTAAGGGGAGAGCATAGACCTATTGCCACAGTCAAAGCAAACAAATGTTCTTTTTAAGTTCCAAATCACAATGATCTAACCTAAGTGAAGATATTGCTTCACCAAAAATAGATTGTTCAATTTTAACTGCAAGATCATTGTTTGGTGACTATCCTAGATTGCTTCATTTTAATCCAGATGTGGCTACCCTAGGATTGCTTCATTTTAAAATTTAGAAAAAAGAAAAAGCATTCTATCTGCAGAAGGCGTCAGACTCAGAATTCTATGTTTTTGTTATAGTCTATATGTGCCCGAACATAAGCTATATGCGCCGAAACAAAGGGTATATGCACTAGAACAGATGTTATATGCACCGGAATAGATGCTATATGTGCCAGAATAGATGCTATATGCACCTAAATAGAAACTAAATGCACTGCAAGGAAGATTTAAATGCTTTAAAACAGTTACTATATGCCGAAAGAAAGAATCTATATGCATGTAAATAGTCACGGGATGCGCATAAACAGTCACGGGATGCACCTAAACAGTCACGGTATGTGCTCCAAAATCCTACAAAACAAAAAGTTAAAAATCCCCGTATGCGCGTCAGAAAATTTTGAATGTGCCTAAACGCCATTTTTTTTCCCGAAAGTTGATCCCATAACATGGAAACTGTCAACATAAACTTGCAAAAAATGTTAAATTCATGGGTTCGAGCCCCATGGTGCACGCCATTTTATGTGTGTGTGAAAAATGTATCAATGTAAATGAAATTCAAACACATATTAATAAAACATTATATCAGAAAAACTAGAAAAGAAACAGAATATATGCAAACCGTAACAACAGCTTTCTCGAAATCATCTTATCTTCCTCTATCTCCAGCGTTTTGTTGCATCAAATTGCTCTCAGATCAGCAGACCAATGCTCAAAAAAATGACAGCTAAAGAACGAGATTAAAACATGCATAATATGCTAAATGCAAAGCTATGCTGAGATGCTAGTATGGTTGTGATGCATGAGCTAATTGCGTGTATGCGTAAATGAGCGCGTGTGTAAATGCGTACACAAAGTGTGGGTATGCGAATGAATAGGTAACCAAAGCTTGGATTTGCCCCAGAATTTATAGAGTTTTCGAATGGATTTGATTGGCTGAATCGATCGACGGTCTAGATTAAGCTTGTTCGAATGGATGGCGGGAGATTTTCGAAAGTGGAAGAGAAGATGGAAAGTTTCCCTTTTCTTTCAATTTTTGTCATTGAGATCCAAAGGGAAACTTCCATTTCGAAGGATGAGATGAGAATTTGGAAGGGCGAGTTACCATGAGTTAGAAATTAAATAAAATATATTTATTTAATTAGGAAGTGGAGATGAAAATGGAAACCCACATAATTAAATAAATCATATTTAATTATGTTTTAGAAAATGAAATTAGGGTGAGGAAATATTAAATAAAATATTTAATATTTAAATCGATTATGGGATGGAGAATATTCCATTATTCAAATATTCAAAATATTTAAACTTTAGAATAGAATGATAATTAAATATAAATAAATTATGAAAATTTATTTAATTTAATCAAGCGGAAGATGGAAATGTTAGTAATTAAATAAAATTATTTATTTAATTAAGGTAGAAGAATTAGAAAATGAATGATATAAATAAATAATTAAATCTATTTATATGTAGATGACATTAGAGGAATTAATTAAATAAATCATATTTAATTAATTAACAAGCTTAATCATGACCATTTTTAGACGTATACATGTATCTTATGATTCGAGCAAGCATTCAAGTCAAGATCTACAAAATACAATAAAGAGTCAAGATCCACATTCATGCTAGCCATTTCATACATGATTACAACCTTTTATTCAAGGGTTTGGTGAGTTGTAACATTGTATATTTGTTCATTGATCATTCATTTATTCTATTTCATTTCATTTCGAGGTTTGAATACCAAAAAGAGGTTTGACCAAGGAAAACCCCTATCCACTAACAAAAAATATTTTTTCCCTCTCTTTGATGTGTGATTTTTAGATTTAGGTTTGAGATCCATTGAAGAGAAAGATTGGCGAAAAGTTGTCATCTACATTGCAAGATCACAGAAAGTCATCTATAGGTTGCAATTTAACTATTTAGAATCAAGGATTTGACATGAGAGAAGCTATTGAAGAAAATTAGAGGATAATAGAGTTTTAGATCCACCCTGATACTTGGAATAAATTTCCACTTGTGGCAAATGAGTCTCAGTATACCTATTTTTAGTCATTTTATGTAGATCCTGGTTTAGCAGTTCTAGATTCTATTTTTGGACCAAAACCTTAAATTGGGACTAAATTTTCCCTACTAGCATATGAGTCCCAATGTGCATTAAAAATCAATATTTCCAACATTTTAGATGTCAATTCAAGCTTCTTTAGTTTCTAGGTGCACCTCTATCCTTTCTTAGTCCATTCTTATGAGTTTTAATTTCATATCTTGAGTTACATAGTTAGGTTAATACATCATTGCATTTATTTCTTTCCAAGCCGTTGCTTGGTGGTGAACCCCCTTTTAATCTTTAATCACACCTTAGGATGCCTTATCATATATATATTTCCCTCATTTCATCCCTAGATTGAGATCTCTAAGGTTTCCTTAAATGAAACTTATGGGAAATTGGTGGTTCAATCTCCTAAACATAGAGTGACAATTTTCAACGTTTCATAAGCAAAAACATGATGAAAAAGTTATTGACTTCATTTCATGCTACTAATTGCTTTATTCCCAAATTGAATTAAGGATACTTGATCCTCACCTTTAATGAATGTTCATTGAGAATTTGCAAACTAAGATACAAGATAATCTTGGCATGATGAATTTTCCTTCCTTTGTAAACTTGTGTACTACCCTTTGTGATTATCAAAACTTAGTCAATAGTCATGATACAAAGCCCACCTCTAGTCATTTTAAAAAGTTTGAATCCACAAACCAAAATAATTATCAACCTTTTAGGAAACAAAATAAAGGCTTCTATCAACTTAATCCCCCTCAACTGACTCAACATGTTGATGCCCAAGTGGCGGCTATAAAGAAAACAAGCCCTTTTTAATTTGGGGATCTAGCTAGAAAATTTACTCCCCTACCCGATACCCTACATAGCACAATGACACAAATTCTAGAATAGAAAATGATCATTTTTCCTCTCGTTGAAACTCCTGATCCTAATAAGCCTTTACCTCTAAACTTTAGATCAAATTCCTATTGCCATTATCAACAACAAAATGGATATGATACAAAACATTGTAAGCATCTTAAAATCTTTTGCAAGACCTCATTGATTCTAGTCGACTTCAAATTGGAGGTGATAATGATCAAGGAAATAACTTTGTTTCCCCTCCTAAAAAAAACTCGCAAATGTTTACCAATCCTATGCCTAACCATAATATTTCATTTGTCAAATCTAGTGAAACTAAGAAGAATGATGTGATGGATGTTGAAATGGATGATGACAACATTGATACTATTGAACAAGGTACTATGGATATTATTGAACAAAATCGTATGGATAATATGGTTGGATTGATCAAAATTCTACCCCGTAAGGGCTAAACTAAAAATCCTCTTGAAGTTTCTTTCTCATCTAAAGATATAATTAGAAATGCACTTGATGGTCATATTTACATAGCCTACTGAATCAATGACAAGCCCACTAATGGGATATTAATTGATCTTGTCTATGGAGAGAATGTGATCACTGAAGAATTCTTACTTGTGCATGAACTCTATCAAGTGACATATGATAAACTGAAAGCATGGATAAAAATGCATAATGGTTTCGCTTGGCCTACGATGGGATCAATTACCCTTTAAAAATTAGATCAAAACAATGAGATGTCTCATTCCCCATCATCTTGACATAAAATAAATTCCATGTGAAGATTGGTTATCCATGGCTATGCTCCATGGAATTTGTCTTGTTGATCATGCATAAATGTTTAAATTTTCCCTTTGATAATGAAATATTTACTGTGCACCATAGTTGCTTTAAACCTCTATCCTCCTATGGAATTTTTCATTGGATTTATTTTGGTCTTATCCTATGGAACCTATTAAATCTTTTGAAGACTTCTTTTTTAAACGATATCAAAAGTTTAAGGTGAAATACATAGCAAAAATATCCCTTAGAAACATGCCTAAACCCATGATTGAGCCTCCTATCCTTAACGAAACTATGATTGAACCTAAATACATTCCAAACAAACAAGACCAACCTAAGACAAATCCTTTGCCTATTTCCTACAAAAAACCAAGAGATAACCAAAACAATCCCATCACACCTCCTGAGATAAAAAAAATTACAAAGATAAAGAGAAGGTGGTCGAATAACCTCCTATGGTTCCTTCCATTCCTCCACTTAGGGAAGAAAAGAAACCTATGGTTGATAAACCCACTTCTACACAAACATAACTTGAAAGTTGCATTAAAAGAAAAAAATGCTAGAGAGCTTAGACATAGATGGTTTGTTCTTGCTCGAAGGTTAAAAAAAGAAAACAACAAAGAAAAATCAACATCTAAACTTGACTAAAGAAATACACAATGATTCCCTCTCTTTTCCATAACATAGAGATCCTATATTGCAACCGCAACAAGAGCTAAATCCTTCTTTGGAAATTATCATTTGACCTCCCATTGTGATTAACTTGGATGACGATGATGAGGTTACTAAAATTAATGAAGAAGTGCATAATGAGTTGAATACATTGTTTTCCTCTTCTATGAGCTTAAATGAGAATCCTCCTAGGAAGAGTGTTGAACTTGGTGATGACCCTAGTTTGACAATTGATGTTGTCCCTTTGGCTAGTTGTCTACCTTTCATATATGATGAACAAGATTAGGATGTGGACAACCTACTATAGGTTGACTCGTATCCACCTTACTAGTCTTTAGCATTATTTTATTTTTCATGTTGTGTGTGATTTCATGTGTGTAATGTGATCCCCTAAACTATTTTGTTTGATGTATCTCTTTCTTTGTGACATTCCTGTATTTGTATCTACATTCTTCTCTATTTCATAAATATTTTATTTGTCTTGTGTTTTCTTTTTGGGGATGATGCAAGGCATTGAGAAATTTAGGTCTCTTCTATGTTGATCCAAAAAGATTTTCCTTTATCTTTTCTTCGTCTTGTGCTTTCCTTTTGGGGATGATGCAAAGTGTCAAGACATTTAGGTCCCTTCCATGTTGACCCAAAAGGAATTTTCTTTGTTTTCTATCTCTTTGTGTCATTCTTCCTTGCTCCATGAGTATTTGGGGAATGATGATAGTACCAAAGACACACTGGCCCCAAATCCATGGATCCCTTATGTGATTTTAGGATTTCATTTTGGGGGAAACCACTTTTTCATGATGTAGCTTCATTTGGAAAAATATGACTTGGCATAGGGCTTTCCAAGTAAGCTCTCATGTCCTCTTCATTGTTAGCATCCATCATTTGCTACTTTAAAGTAATTTCTCACAACATAGTGTTTAGCAATTTCTTTAAAGTGGGGGCATACATTGACATTATTATTTTACAACTCATGTTTCATTGTGTAGTCTTCTTATTTCATGCAATGCATATTTCCCTTTATGGTGAAATTGGGTGTGATGTCCCTCAAGAGCATGATCTCTCTTAGCATATTATATTCCTCTTAGTGGCTTGATGCGACACACTAGATCCCCTAAGTTGGGAAAATTCTATTCTTTGATTAGTCCTCTCTTGGAGACATTAGGAACAATGGTCCCTAAGTTAAGACCTTACATGAACTAAGAAAAACTCCTTTGAATGTACCTTTCACTCTTTTGCATTTACAATAGTTGTTATATGGCCACCTTGCATAACACACTTTCCTTGCATGTGGTTCCATCTTGCTCATTCATGAGTGTCAAGCATACAAAGTTTTTCTTGCCTCATGAATTTTGTTTCCATTTTGTGTGGTTCCTTATCAAAGTTATCAGGAGGTATAGCTTTGGTATGGCTATACATATGAGAGTTGAACTTGGGTGTGACTTTCCCATAGCCACTTGCTTGTCTGTGTGAGCGCATACTAGCCACATGCATATGTATCTCATTGGGGGCTCACCTAGTGGATGGCCTAAGGTTGCACAAGCCCTTGTGAGAATGTTTCTATTTTTCATAGTGGACATCATGTTTCACTTGTAAATTTTTTTGGACAAACAACTTAGATTTGATCCACAATGTGTAGGACAAACAGACAAAGCTTGATCCACCCCTTTTTGTTTTTGTTTTTTTCTTTCTTCTTTTTGTCTTTGGATGTGTATGATTGTGTCTTGTTGTTGCTACTTAGTTGTGTTTGTGTGTGTTCTCTTGTGCTTATGTTGGTTTGTTGTATCATCTCAATCCTAGGGGCTTGATCATCCCTCTTGACCATTGTTGAGGTAACTACAAAATGATGGGTCCCAAAAAGGGGGCTTAAGTGTCCATTTTTTTCTAAAATTAGGAAATACGGACCTTGGACATGAAATTGAGGATAATTACACTCAAAATTTTGAGATGGAAAAAAAAAGGATCAAAGTGCTCTAAGTCTACTTTCTAAACTACTAATTTATTTTGAAAATAGTTGATATTAAGGGGTTCAAAAGAGGGACGTACAAAAATTGGTGTTGTTTTTGTCAAAAAAAACATAACATAGCAACTCTTGTATGTCCCTAGCATGGTGAACTTTTTCTTAGTATTTTTAAAATCACTCCAGTGAGAAATTAGCTAACAGTATGTAGTTGATGCATGATTTTTATGATAATTTTTTAATGAATATTTGATTTTTTACTAATTTTCTAAGTGGACACTTCCTAAAAAATAGAATTTTGGCAGTGCTACCCCTAAATTTTATGGAAACTAATTGAATTTTTTTTATTTTTTAATTTTTAGAATGGATTCTAGTTTCTAAAAAATGTAATTTATTTGAAATTTTGATGAACTGTTAATTTATAACAAAAAAACACCAAACACTACTTTTTTCCAAAAAAGAGACACAAACAAAAGAAATTATGGATGGAAGGCTTAACATTGTTAGAAAGTGAAAAAATTACATCGTTGGATAGCTAAGAGAGAACCTAAAATTACCCAAGAATTCATTTTTTTCAACATTGAACCACGTGCAATCTTGACAGTGAGCACAAACCTGATTATGTGAAATATTGTAGAATTTGCAAAAACACGTCTCTGGTTGTTGGAAATTCCCTCCAAGCCTTTGGGTTGGTATTCCATGGAAAATACCAAGCCCAAGGCTTGGGGATTCCCAAAGAAAAATATAATGTGAGCACATTATAATGTGCTTGCGTTATATCTTAGTTTTTACATGGTTTTTTTCGTTTGTGAGGGACATGTCTAGCAAGACATAACGTGAGCGTAGTATAACGCGTTCACGTTATGTATTGCTTTATGTTAAATGCTACTCTATTGAATGTATGTTTATATATTTGTATGTTTATATGTAAATGTATTCTTGTATGTCATGTATGTATGTATGTATGTCTGTATGTATGCCTATATGTATGTAAGATTGTATCTACACATGTACATGTATGCTTGTATGTATGTAGGATTGCATGTACATATGTATTATGTTTGTATGTATGTAAGTATGTATGCATTTATGTATGTCTTTAGAGGGAGGGAAAATTTTAAGAGAGAGAGAGAGAGTTTGGAGAGAGGGAGAGGGGGTGGAAGTGAGAATTTAAGAGAGAGGGAGTGGGAGAGAAGGGGTTGGAGTGAGAGGGACTTAGCTAGGTAGGGTGGGAGGGATAGATAGAGAGAGATAGGGGGTAGGAGAGATAGAACTGAGAGAGAGGGAGAGACAGAGAGGAGGGGGAGAGACAGAGAGAAAGAGATAAAGAGAGAGTTATGTAGGTATGGTGCCAAAGGGAGAGACTTGAGAGTGTGAGGCGTGGTGAGAGGGAGATAATTGAGAGATAGATAGTGAAAGGGAGTGCAAGAGAGAGGGATTGGGAGAGAGAGGCAGTGTGAGTGAGAGACCTGAGAGAGGGAGAGGGTGTGGGAGGGAGTGACCTGAGAGAGTGAGAGAGAGAGTGTGTGTGTTACCTAGGTAGGTTACTAGAGGGAAAGACCTGAGAGAGAGAGGGAATGGGAGGGAGAGAGAGGGAGTGGGAGAGAGTGGGAAGGAGATAGAGAGAGATAGATAGAGGGAGTGAGAGAGAGTGGTAGGGATTGATTGAGCAAGAGGTATGTAGAAAGAGGGAGAGGGAAGATAGAGACAATTAGAGAGGGTAGGAGATAGGGACAGAGAGAGAAAGGTGAGATGTATAGATAGAGAGAAAGTGATAGGGGTTAAGGGATTAGGGTGGAGGACCTATAGGGTTGATGATTTCTAGGGTATTAGGGTTTAAGGGTTGAGTGTTGAGGGATTATGGTTGAGGGTAGAGGGTATTAGGTTGAGGGTATATGGTAGAAGGTTTAATGGTTTAGGGTTAAAGGGTTGAGGGTTGAGGGTTTAGGGTTGAGGGAAGAGGGTTTATGGTATAGGTTTGAGGGTATATGGTTGAAGGATTAGGTTGAGGGTCCTATGTAAAGGGTGAAGGGTATAGGGGTTGAGGTTTTAGGGTTTAAGGATTGAGGGTTGAGGGTTTAATGTATAGGGTAGAGGGTAGAGGGTAGAAGGTTTAAGGGTTTAGGATTTAAGGGTTGAGGGTTGAGGGTTTAAGGTTGAGGGTAGAGGATTGAGGGTAAATGGTTGAGGGTCCAATGTATAGGATAGAGGGTATAGGGGTTGAGGGATTATGGTTTTGTAACAAATTTTTGGCACCCACTTGCTTTCTAGCTCTCCTAGGGTTTTTGACCTAGAAGGAGAAAGATGGACCAAAGATGCTTATGTTACATTCAAATTCCATGCAATATGGACAGAATAATGATGAAATATTCCTAGATATACTGTTTGAATGCAATAAACGAATGAGATTGATTGACTAATGAATATAAACTAAAGGAAAACAAATTGTTCGAAAACACATTATGTATTACAAAATCACCTACAAATGAATAGGAAAATGCAACAGAAGTGAATAAAATTGAAAGTCTGCACCTGGAACTTTGATGAGGACTAGAAATTGATACTGGAATACTGATGATGCTATTTTTTAGGCCTGGAGGGACTCATTCGCCATTCTGGGTGAGTCATTCCTAGTTCAAGTAAACTATGTCGAAACCTGTTTCTGACAAAAGGGTACTCAAAAATGCAGAAAACTAAAAAATGAGCCTGTGGTGGGACTCATTTTCTACTCATGGAGAATGAGCCCACTTATGAATTTTTGGATTTTCAAAGGTGGATTCTGAAGCTTCCAATCTGCACTTGGATGCCCTACAACTTTCCGCTTTTGAAATTGTCGGATTTAGGTATGAAAATACCTTTTTGTTGATATTTTGACTTCAATAATGAAGAGATGACTTGAATGACTTTGCAAATTTATCTTCAATGATTTCCAATCTTCCAAGAGACCTAAATCTGCAAACAAACAAGAGGAGAAGAAGAAATGTTGAAGGTTAGGGCATAGGGGTTTGCCTTGGTTGAACCCCTTTTAGGTAATTAAACCAAAATGATGAAATAAAGGAATGAAACATGCAAAAATGAACTTGATTACCTTTCCATTATTATTGATCTTGAAAGTCTACAACAATACATGAAGATTCAACCCTTGAATGCTTTAGAAAGCTAACTTGATGGCTTCTAATGAAGAAACCCTACCTTGCTTGATTTCGATGAGAAGATAGATGATGAATTAATGATGAGAAATGTAAAAATGAGTTGTTAGATGTAAAATGAGGATAAAAACACTTATTTATAGAAAATTGTGAATTATTATCCCAATTATACCTCATCATAGGCTAACATGTAGTGAAATTAAACTTTAAATTTCACTTTTTCCCGCTCAAAGGTCAAAATGGGGCTGATAGGACTCATTCGCCACATATGGAAAATGGGTGACACCTAGATGGGAATTATTTTCCATGCATAGTGAATGGGTCCCACAGGGGCCATTCCAACAACTAAGAAGCTAGGAGATAAGGAAATAAGGTTTAAATTGCAACTTTGTCAGGTATTTGATCAATTAAAGCATCGAAATGCATAATATGGGTTAATAGGGGCCTATTAGTGATGATGTAAATGTCAAATAGGGTTTGGGACACATAAATAAATGTGAAAGTGTAATTAAATACACTTTACAACACTAAAATAAGGTTCACATAGCCTAGGAAGGCACAAGAACCAATGTGAATGTGCAAGACACATTACAACACTAGTTTAACATTAAGTTTATTTTACAAGCCTTCTAGATTGATGTGAAGATGCAATTAAATACATTTTATAATGTTGAATTAGGGAGAAGTGGGTTCATTAGGTCTAGAAAAGTGTGAAAGTCCTTTACAAGACTTTACAACACCTTTACAAAACATTAATAAAAGCATGTTATTGAATTTGCAAGGGTCCAAGACTTAGTGCAGATGCATAAAATGCCTCACAACACCTAAATCAAGGCCTCATTAAGTCCATTTATCATGAAATATTCCCATGTCAAGCAAAGGGTCCATTTTTCTACAGAACATTTAGCCCCCACTTTAGTGAGAGGATGAACCTGCTTCAAACTCACACTAAAGTAGAAATTCAAGAGAGATCCTCATGCATAGATGCAGATGACAAAGAATGAAAAAGATCAAAGTGGTTGTACAAGCCCCCAGGATCCAAGATCCTAAGTCAAACCATCAAGATACATAATCATGCAATGACAAGAAAAAGATGAAAAGGATGTACTCACGCTAGGGCCACAAAACTTCAGGTTGTTTGTAGGGTGAGCAGGCCACAACATACTCACTTTGTGGCCATGAAACTTCTGGTCATCTATAGGGTGATAAATCCCAAAAGGTAAGATACATACGCTAGTTGGTATGCACTTACAAACACAAAGCTAGCTATGGGGAAAATTCATGCCGCTAGGTGGGCTTCCCGCTCAACCATATTAAATTTATACCTATTGATAAATTTAACAAGGCACCACAAAAAAAAATGCTCATGAAAAAAAAGACAAAGGTACCACAGTCATGAAAATTGCGTTATGCAAGGTGAAAAAAGGTAAAAATGCAAAAATGTAAAGTAAACATATAAAATGTTCGAAGGAGTCTTGTTCAGTTCATGCAAGGTCAGTCACTTAGGTAACATTGTGTCTAATGTCTCCAAGAGAGGACCAATCAAAGAATAGTATATTCACAACTTAGGGGATGCAGTGCATCACATTAGGCTACCAAGAGGAATGTAATATGCTTAGATAGATCACACTTATGAAGGACATCATATCCAATGTCATCCAAAAAGTAATGAACGCATCATATACAAGGCTACACTAGGAATGAAGAATGAAAATGAATTAATGGTAATGTATGCCCCCCACTTTAAAGGAATTTCTACGCATCATTTTTTAAGCAATTACTTTAAAGTAGAAGATAAAGAAGAAGACATGAGAGCTTACTCAGAAATCCCTATGCCAAGTCATATGTTTTCGAGAAGCTTTGTCATGAAAAGGGGAAGTATGTCACATGCAATTCAATCTTAAGACATGTCATCCACATCCCAATCTTTCTTGTAAAAGTTCATGAAAGGTTAATGATTATTCAAAAGAGACAATGAAAAGTGACATACAGGAAGAAGGATTTCTAACCCTTTTCCCCCACTTAGTGCAGGGCAAGGGTGAGCCTGGAATGGATGATGGTACACTGCCCCTTGCAATGGATGCAAAACATGAAATAGTCAGTATGCTATGATCCTACCACTATAGCATCGCAAGGAGAAAAAACTAACATTATTTATATGAATAAAGAAGAATCTTGGAAGAGTCTTGTGTGATAGTGATGTTGAGTGAAGGTTTGGTGATCATGCTCAAAGGAGAATAACCAAGACCATGAGTTGTTTGTTGTGTGTTTGGCTCTATAGGGTTGTGGATAACTTGTTCTCAAGCACCACAACATTTTCCACTATACCCAAGTTGTTTCATGAGGTCATACCCTTTTCTATAAAGTTGTTTTAGTGCTTTGGAATTGTTGGCAAAACAAGGATAGACAACTAAGAGGGGGGTGAACCAGTTGTCACAAAATATTTAAACTTTTCAAATCTTACTTAACTTAATCTTAGATTTGATGAATGAACAATAAACCATGAAAAATCAACACATCAGAAGCACATAGAACACCAAGATTTTTTGTGGAAACCCTATTAGGGGAAAAACCATGGTTGATGTTAGTCCACAATATTATACCCTATTAAAATTTTAAGAAAAATAATGGGAATGCACATGGATTCAGACACATTGCCTAGAGATCACTTCTAAAATACAAGAGGGATCACTACCCAACAATACACAACAATACAGATTATATCCGGAGGGTATGAACTAAGGAAATAGCTTCTACACAAGCTTGATTATATTTCTAGTTAAGCACATTAAACCTTCTTCACACTTCGCTCAAACTTCTTCTCGCTCTACTCTACAATTGAATGATTAGAACACTATTCGCACATCTACACTTTCTCTGGCATACATTCAATCTTATGCACACACTAACTTCTCTCAAAAAATCACTCTCATATATCTACAACATGAAATTACATCAACAACTTTGTCGGCCAAAAAATATAAAACATATTTCAATGTCAGCCCAAATTTATAAATAAATTTTCAATGTGGATCAAACACCATCAGCTAATATCATGATGTGGCCCAAAAAAATATCCTCGATCATGCCAAACATTCAAATTAAAGTCTTCAAGGATCTACAACATGTTACAACCATCATGTTGGCCAAAAACATGAAAAACTTAACATACCGAGAAAAATATTTGACCATGAGCACACTGATCAATGCAGACGTACAACAAGAATAGAGAATGCTCTAGAAGCATCCACAAACAATAAAAACTAACAAAGAATTATCCACAGCAATAGAAATTACTAGAAACACATAAACTTCAATCAGGAACATTAACATAACCCACATAAATACTGTCAGAACACAACTGATCATAGCACGATCAAATCTTCATGCGGACCTTTGAAACTTTTGGTAGATGAACTAGATAATCTCATCACTAAACCCTTTAATCCACAACAACTAATCTTCAACATATAGAGCAAGACACCTTCATGACCTTCACTGTTCCACTAGCAACTTGCAACTCTTCCTTTAACAATTTTCTCAATATCCTCGACATATACAACCTTCAATACAATAATGCTAATAGTGTTGACATCAATGACAACCACAACATCCAAAAATATCCCCCTTTGGAATTGATGGCAACACATGATGTGAAAAATACCATCAACACAACTCTCAATCAGCACTTACTCCCACTTAGATTCTGACTCTTCTTCCTTAACCACTTCTATAAGATCTTCTCCCCAAAAGACTCTCTTCTTAGATAAGCAACAATTTTTCGCATGACTCTTCTCCCACTTTGATATCAATGACAAAGATAAGCATTATCTTCCCACATACAAGCTCTAAACCACATATCTACACATCTAACCACTCCCCTTGAGTAGCAACCTTGAAAACATCAATCTGTATCAGGAAATATCTATGAAGCACACAAATTGATGCAAGTAAATGCATCTTTAGTTCATATAAAGAGAGGTAATCACCCCTAGAATCCCTCTGAGATACTCAAAAGTATCCTTCGGCAACAACTTGGTGAAAATTTCTGCAATATGTTCTTTGGTAGGCACATACTCCAATCTAACTTCTTTCTCATTCACTTTTTCCCTCAAGAAGTGAAACTTGACTGATATATGCTTGGTCTTAGAGTGTAGCACCAGATTCTTTGATATGTTAATTGCACTTGAGTTGGGACAGTATATGGTAATAGGTTCATCATATACTACTTTGATATCTTTCATATTTTGTTTCATCCACATCACTTGAGCATAGTTATTTGTAGCAACAATATACTCTACCTTAGCAGTGGATAGAGAAATGGAATTATGCTTTTTTCTCAACCAAGACACTAGCTTCTTCCCTAGGAAGAAGTCACCACCACTAGTAATCTTCCTATCATCTACATCTCCTACCTAATCTGCATCAGTATATGCATTCAAAGTGAGATCATCATCCTTAGGATACCAAAGCCCAAAGTCAACTGTTCCTTTCAAATATTTGAAAATTCTCTTTACAACAATCACATGAGACTCTTTTGGATCAGCCTAAAATCTAGAAATCATACATACAAAATTCATAATGTCCGGTATGGTCTGAGTTAAGTAGAGAAATCCACTAATCATTGACCTGTATCTTGTTTGATTTTCCTTAGGAGAATCATCATTCTAAGTTAACTTGCATCCAGTTACCTTAGGAGTACCAATAGGTTTTGAGTCTTCCATGCCAAACTTCTTCAACAACTCTTTCACATATTTGGATTGAGATATGAAGATGCCCTTATCTAACAGAGTAACTTGCAATCCCAGAAAGAACTTCATCTCTCCAATCATGCTCATCTCAAATTCATTCTTCATTTCATCAACAAACTTCATACATAGATTATCATCTCCTCCAAAAATAATGTCATCAACAAATACCTCAATAATTAACTCTTTGTCATGATCCAATTTGAAATAAATTTTTTTTGTCAATAGTACCTTTATTGAATCCAAGCTTCAGTAAATATTTATCCAGTCTAGTATACCAAGCTCTGGGGCTTGCTTAAGTCCATATAGAGCTTTCTTTAGTCGACAAACCATGTCTTCCTTATCAGTCAGTTCAAATCCATCTGGTTGTTCAATATATAATTCTTCTTCTAGCTCACCATTTATAAAAGCTAACTTCACATCCATTTGATATACTTTATAGTTCTTATATGCAGCATAAGCAAGAAATAAGGGTATGTGCAGGATCATCATGGGAAAAATAGGCCCTTAAGTGGCAAAAAAAATAGAAAAATCAGAGTTAGGAAAATTGATGTAAAAATTTGAATAAGTTATCTCTATTATTTCAAAAATATGTAAGAATAGAATCTATAGCAAATTGAATGTAGTTTCTAAACTACTAGGTTTGTTTAAAAAAAAAATCTGTTTGGTGAAAATTTGAATTTCAATGCAATAGTGCTTAAATTTCAGGGAAACAATAAGAAGTAGGTGTTTGTCTGACCACCCTAACCACAATAAAATGATAATATTTTTTTAAAAGATTTTAGATATAAGTAGAGGACTCATGCCCCAATGTGATGCATATTTTTTTGTAATTTCTTTCAAGTAAATAATTAATTATGAATTTTTTATTACTACTTTTTAAAAAATATAAAAACTTGTATGTCTAACCAACTTAACTTGGTCAAAACTTCATGAAATTCAATTTTTATTTTTTTAAACCTATAGTATGTGAAGCATAGAATGTGATGCACATTTTGGATTCAAAAAATGTGATACCATTTGAAAGCTATAGATGTTTTTTAATCATCCTATCAATTAGGAATTTAGTCATAATTTGAATAGAAAATGAATAATAATTACTTATTAAATTCAAAGTAAAGCATAATTTATATCAGTGGAAAGTTAAGAATGTCCTTTAAAAAACCTTTTCGTTTCATTAATTTTGGGTAAAAAAATAGTTGTTAGCCACATAACCATCATATTGCCACTTTTATTTGTGAATACCCTACACACCCATAACCTTACAACTTCAATTCTAGCAACAAGGGCAAACGTTTCTTCAGAATCAATACCTTTTATTTGTGAATACCCTTTACATATCAGTCTTGCTTTATTCTGGACCACTTCACCTTGTTCATTCAGCTTATTCTGAAAGACCCACTTAGTACTAATCACATTTTTATCTTTAGGTTTGGGAACAAGTATCCATGTATCATTCTTTTCAATCTGCATTAGTT